>JABFQD010001333.1:0-18778 GCA_022817045.1 Psix sp. ZL-2020 | reverse complement strand
AGAAATATATAATTTTTTCATTTGAATTTTTGATTTGCATTTTGATATTAAATTATCGACAAATAATTAATGACTTTGAGATTTGGACAAAATATTTTTCTCGAGCTGATTTTTGTGTCATTCACCTTGTTTAATTGTTATTAATAATTGAAAACCCTAATGAATGTTTTTGAAATTAAAGTACATTATATTATCATAGTTTTCAATTGACTAAAAATGAAAACCGAAAAAAATATACTTCAATTATAATTTCACATCAGCTCATAATTTAGATATGTCTATATTCAAAATTAATCAAAGAATTTGAATTGTAAGCAATTATAGATGTAAATATTTAATATTAAAAATTGTGAAAATTGCTATACGAAGAAGTCTCAGTTTTGTGTTATTGATTTTATTAAACATATTAGTCAGCATATATTGTCTCATATCAATGAATATATTGACAAACTAAGTGGCAGTTGAAGCTAACAATTATGAAAGACTGAATGGTCAATTGAGCTTTCGAATATACATAATATAATGATTTGAAAAACGAGTTGTATTTAATACGAATAACTCATTATAATAAATTGAGATACGTTCAATTTTCTCGCCTCGGCAGACTTTACGCCGTATAAACAGGTCGTGTAAAGATATATAATACAATCATAACACGAACTGCGATGGCAGTGAAAAGTGCACGTGGATATTGCAATAGCAGTAGCAGCGGCGATTATACACGTTATGCATATACGAACACGGCAGCATCTACGACAGCTATTTGTCCTTAATCGAGCTGCTTGAATGGGATCAAGAGATACCTTAATGTGTTTGCGACAATTATATATAAGTATATCGCAAAACAGCGATTATTCTCATTCAGCTTGTAAATCCATAATACCCTTAAAACTCGATGTGTTTGCTCATGTACGTAAGTGCGAATATAGATATATATATGTCTTCATATATATAAGTATATTATAATGCGTGTTTCGAACATACCAGATCACATACGTGGATTCTTGCATGCGACTGTCACCATGTATTAACTTTTTTAATTTGGTAATTATGCTTCAATAATCTATCTTATATATCGTTTTACGAACGATCGTATATATACACGTCAGTTTCACAAAAATATATAAAAGAGACAGTATCTATGTATACATACATATCACATAAGTGCATATATATACATATAATTGTTTGTCGTGTCTAACGATATTATTAAATCATTACGCAACATCGTGTGAAAAAAGATGGTTGAGTTTGTTTTATGCTTGGCGTGCCACACTTACATAAGCATATATATATGCACATACGCTTGTATGTATGGATATACAGTATTTCGCGTGGGTTCTGTACAAAGTTCTTGATTGAAAGTTTTTTCATTAGTCCTAAACAAGACACACGAGGTAAAATAACACGCAACCCAGCATTCTAGTTCCTTCTGATGTTTTTGCGTTCGTTCCTGTGGTGTGTTCCTTATTCGATTCGATGCATTAAAAGAGACGTCATGTATGCGCGTATGATTACTTCCTCTCATTAATCATAGTTTATTGTACGCGTTACGAATTAAAACCAAATGTAACGCTTTTAACGGTTTTATGTATGTGTACACGATGGATCCACCTCACACGCGTACCAACACACGTACTGGGTGTAATCACGAATTACAGGTTGCGTTGCGGCAGCCAATTCCTTGGCATCGTTTTTATACATCGCGATGGGGAAAGGGTCTGAACGTTTGCTCAGTGAATATATTTAACGTTCGATCTGTACACTCAATTTACGTAAGTCTATCCAGTCGATTCAAAAATCACTGTCGCAAATTCATCAGTTATCATTAATTCTGACTTTTGTCCGCGATAATTTGTCACGAAACGTATAGCCTACGCGGCTTAACTAAGAGTGGCGTTTCGATATCTTGTCGAACTTGATGTATTGTTTGCGTATTACTAAGGTTTAACGTGTAGCAGCTCTCGGACCACTTTTCATCATGCCACATGCTCGATGTCCGTCGTTCTCGATGATTGTTTATTATTCTTATGGACGAATGCAATGATTAGGAAATCCACATCTTTCTTTTTTTTTTCACTCGTCAGGTAGAGGAGATGACTACAACGACGACGACGACGACGATGTTTGCCAATATCAGGGCTACCCAAGTCAATTATGAGAGAACCAGCGGATCGATGCGTGGCACAATGTTCACCATGTTTATTTAGATGTAAGAGTATGGTCCATCGGTGAGAGCGCTACACAGCAACAGTCAGGAGGCGTCGTCCTTGCCTCGGGCTCCTCTACTTGGTCGATACTCAAGGCCGGGGTCGAATTGCATTAAAACGAAAACCTTCCAACAGACAACATACTCGCTCAATTAGTTCATCTCTTTTTTTGCTTTTATCTCAATAATCTGATAAATATTTACCTGGTCTGTTGGTAACAAGGTGAAATCATCCGGAGGATTTGTGATGACATATCTTTTTGATGATGCATCGCAAGATGAGCTGGTGTCTCGAAACCTAGACGACAGTCATACAAACATATTAGCATAACGCTTAGTCGCGAAAAATTGGTAACATCGATGATATATAGGCTAAACTAAACGTGTATAACTAAACTAAACAAGAATAACTAAATGCTAACTAAACAGATGACGACAAAAAATTGCTCAAAAATGATATTTGTTGGATAAAATAACTTACGCTTAGCCTTAGCTTGTCATTTGTGTTTTTGTTTGAATCGCAGTCTTTTCTTTTTTTGTGTAGTAAAAAATGCAAAAGGCAAAAGGTTGTGCGCGAAAAAATCAAAATCGCTTCATAAGTATAAAATGACAATAATATTTGTGATAAACAACATTAAATAAAGTGTTAACGATAATTGAAAAAATGAGTAAGTAGTGGTATGTCAAAATAGTCAAAATATAATATAATAAATGTTTTTGTAAACCATTAGCATAATGTGGGGTAATCCAATAAATACCATCGAGAGAAAGAAAATCCGATACCTGTACCTGTACAGACCAATGCACAGCATTCCGTATGACTTTAATGCAGCGACAAAGAGGTCACCGTACTTGCCTCCCTCGCCATACTGGGCTAAGGGCCCATCGTATAGCGAGATTTGACCGACTCTACATCGATCTCTATTTGCCAAACTATCTGCCGTACTGCAATAAAAAAAAGTATAATTCAATTTTCTCTAAATATTCAATACATATCATTCCATTTTGTGTACAATTTTTATCAAGATTTTAATCCAACATATTTATTTATTTGACTAAAAAAATGGTTGAAGTAAATTTCGAAGGTACGAAGTTAAAAGGTAAAATGTAAATTTTACCTGTAGCCTCCTCTTAAACCGGCACCTTCGGCTAGAATTAATTCCAGTTCTGGCGTTGCACCACCGGTAATGAGTGACCTTATTAGCGTTAAAGCATTTTGGTTGAAGTAAGTCTAAAAATAAATCGTTAAAATAAGTTAAGTTTAATTAAATGAGGATTCTGGTTCTTTTTTCC
The DNA here is from genome assembly GCA_022817045.1 of Psix sp. ZL-2020. Lineage (NCBI taxonomy): Eukaryota > Metazoa > Arthropoda > Insecta > Hymenoptera > Scelionidae > Psix > Psix sp. ZL-2020. The sequence goes on along the minus strand of JABFQD010001333.1, from coordinate 15,276 downwards.
AAAAATCAGTGTAAATGTCAAAGAAACTGATTCGTCTGAAATCTTTTGAAAAAGTTTGTTTACCGTTGACATAAGAGAGTCTAATACGCTGACAGCAAAGGCAGTGCCACAAGCAAATGGTTGAGTGAGGTAGAGTTCTGTATCCGGGTCATCATCGTCATCTTGATCAAGAAATTGTACGTTGCTATCGTTGACGAGTTCTACAAAAGAAGATGTGCAAATACTTAATGAACATTAAAAGTAAATATGAGATCAAACAATATTTATACTTAATTATCAACTCGACAAAATAACTTATTTTTGAAATTCATTAAGAATATTTTTATTTATGCACAATGTAAATCGTGATTGAAATGCATTTAATAGCAATAACGAGAAAAAAGAAATATAATTAAGCGTTTATCAGAAAGTTTTCAATTACAGTAGCTCAAATTAACTTTTCATTAAAGTAAAAATAAAATAGAAATAACAAAAAATGATAAAAACATTTCTTCAATTGATGAATTATGAAATTTAAAATAGTATTGATATATGTTGCTGAAAGCAAGAATCACTTTATTTATCTAGGCTTACTTATTCATTATGATTCAATGAAATAAATCGTTTATCAAGAATATTTTTCTATCTCATGATTTATACCTGTTATCATCGGCACGTTTGCTCCATAAACCGATCCTCTTCGCTGCAGAACTATCGGGCTACCAACTGAAAAAAATATTTGTTAAAAATATTTGCAAGAAACCAAATTATAATTTGTTATTTTCAAGTCATGAGAAAGTGTTTAAGACTCAATTCATATCCATTTAAAAAGAATTGATCAATTAAAAGACATATCATACTTATAGTATTTCTTAAATTTTCATCTTTGAAACTGAATACTTGAAAAACAAATAGAAGTTATTATCCAACTTCTTTCTTTTTTAATAGACTATAGTTTTGTCTTCTTCCCTTGAAGATTTTAGAATTAAAACTTTTCTAATTAACCTACTTGTGCACAATTCACTACAGTAATGAAAAAAGCTAAATAATTCTTCCAAAAATATAAAAATGGATGCGTTTATTTGTGTTTATGTTTTTTTCATGAAGAATAGAAACATTAGTACAGTAAAATAAAAGATTTCAAATTACCTTGACTAAGGACACCGATCGTATCATCAAAAGTCATCGCCTTAATGTTCAAAGATGCGAGGATGGCTTCCTTGTCGGCGAGGGTGGGGTCATCGTTGCTAGGCACTTTTGCCGACAGGATACAGCACATATCGCAAAGGTTTACGTTAACTGCACGTAAATCTGCTCTACTTAAAGGTGAACCCTAAAAATATACCATACAAATTAAAATTCTTACTACAAGAAACTATTTTACTGTAAATGTAATTTTAAATATGTGTTTCTCCGTTCAGTTTAACAAAGCTATTCATTTTAAAAGTCTTAACGAGTCCATAGATTTTTATTTTATGTATTAAGTTTGTCCATGATTTCAACTTTGCTTCATAAAACTTTCAAATGTGCTTGATTATGATTTATATTATATGGAATTTACTAAAATCAAGATGAAATGATATTTTGAAATTTAAGACGTTTAAGACTATTTTTCAAATTTGTAATTATTAATTGTATAAGTATAAGTTTGGTTATTAGAAGAAATAAAACAAAAAGATAATTCAATTCAGTTTTTTATAAATGGATCCAATACGTTTCATACATGACGTATGTAGTGCAAGAAATGAATTATTACTTGTAACTGCTTTCATAAAGATGATTTTGATTATTACCACAAAACATTTTAACAAAAAATACTAAAATGAAATTTTATTGTATTCTTTACAGAGTATTCATATGAAAGTACTATTTTTAATCATAAGCTATGAAACTGGAAGTCAGACTAAAAAACTGTATATAAATTGCTTATTTAATGTTGATTCTAATTTTAAATATTTAAAGCTCATTTACAGTTTAAATTTTAGAAGTTCGTAACTACATAATAATTTCTTAAAAAAATATGATAAAACTAAAACGCAAATATTTTCATTCATAATATAATTGAATAAAAAATGAATTGTTTGTTTATATATGATAAGCAGTTAATTATATATACTGAAAAAACATACGTTTAGCACCGAAATTTTGGGTAAATTTTGTAGCATCTTCCACTCTCGGCGAATGTAGTCTACAGACCCAACTATCACTACATGTTTAAGCTCGTGATAATGAAAATTGGAAGCTCGTAATGGCATGACAAGGTTTCTCAGTCCGATGAGGGGTGAGTCAGGATCAGCAAATAAGCATACAACGACGTGTCCGTTTAGAACTGTCATTGCCGCCTGATTTCGATCAAGAATGCAGTCTTCCAAATTGCGGGCTGGGCTCCAATGAAACATGCCCGTTGAGTCGTATTTCATCTCGGTTTTTTCGAAGTCAAAGTCCTTGGCTTGATCATCAGCTATACCAACTTGAAGACCGCCGTTGTTGTTCAAGTTTGTTCCCCCGGACGCTCTACTTGTTGGCCTGTCAGTTTGAATAGTGATTTAAGAAAACAATCTCATTACTTTTGATCAACATCAAGCAACTTAAAAATCAATATTTTGACATCTATTGACACTTTTAACTAAGAAGACCCTGTAATTTAATCTATTTAAATTATGTATAGTGTCTGTGCAAAAAAGTGTGTTTTTTCTATGTACCTATAAAATTCAAATGTATTGAAAATTCAAATTGGTGTGTCGAAAAAAGATAGTTAACTCATGAATATACAATTACTTGAATGGTTATTGTATTCTAATTATCTAATTTATTGCTGTATTTTTATTGAATAGTAAATCATGTTATTCAAGGTAATATAATGCAAAAGCTTGGGTCATGCACTGAACAAAATAATACCGCTAAAAAGTATAAAAATTACTTAGTGAATCATGCGCAATTATTAAACATCGCTAAACCTGTTCGAGGTAAATATTTTACAAACTTAAAAAACGACAGTGTTAACGGCAGAAGCGTACATGAGTTTTTTGACTTCGTAGGCGAGATGGTAGCCAGCGTATGCGGACTCCTCTTGCGATCTGGAATCAGAAGGTGAAACATGTTGGACTTATGGATATGCGTCAATTTCCCCTTTGTTTTTGGTTGACCAGATTCGCGAGTTACTCTGTGGTTAGAGCACTATCATTGCAAGGGACTCAATCTACTTTCCTTAATTTTAACACGGCGTAGCACTTGCGCTCGTTACTTTGAGTTGTCAGATGTTTAAGACTTTCCTCTTTATTTTACTTCAATTACTAGGTACCTTAAGTCTAGTCAATTTCAACTACGATGAATTATGACAATGATTCTGGATCGCATCGAAGCAGCTTATATTCAAATTAATATTACAATTTTTTTAAGCTCACTAGAACGTACTGAATGCTAGTCTTACGATTATATGCATGCTTATTGGATGTTTAATAATTCATTATTATATTTGATTAATGTACCGTTATACGTTGTAATTGTAAATCGTCTCTATGATAACAAAATTAATCAAGATACGTTTACAATCAATGTAAGCTTGTAATATTACTCAATATATATTGGTGCAAGTATACAATCACATCAGGTGACTTGCACGTTGCGGTTGTTTACTATAAATAAATAAATATAAATATAAGGGTGGTATGACTCAACAAATTATGTGCGAAATACCATCTTTCGTGCTCTTGGTGGCAATATGCATTGCAAAGTTAACAAATTTATTCGGATATGTAAATAGAAGTGCGATTTTTATAGCTATACATTTGCTTATACGTATGCAAAATTCTACGACCAACTTTTTATTCAAGTGAAAAGTTTCATTGTTGATGATTTGTAAATTACAAATTTGTAATCTCTTACTTGTTTTATTTTACTTTTGTATTTGTTGTTCAGGTATGTGATTTTGAATAGTCTGTATACCTTTGACTATGTGCAAACAGTAAATTAACAAAATTATCTGGTTCCCTTCAACTATGAGTTTAGTAACTGAATTATTATTCCAATTCTTCGATTTATATCAATTTTGGTTCAGATTTACGATTGCTTCTTTATGAGTTTACGTTTTTTATTCTTGAGTCAAGTGTCTCTATCCATATAAATAGGATCATTTTGAATTTTGTTGCTTTATTTTTTGAGCTTTTCGAAATGTTTCACGATCCAGCGAGTGATTGCATTTGCGTGATAGTGACAAGATAAAATTAATAATGATACACTTGGTGAACGTAGATTGTGTAACACTTACAGTTAGGAAATAACATCTCTGAAATTATACAATTTAGATTTATTGTATTTAAATAGAAAGAATAATTGTTATTTAAAAATACAGAATGAAAATTATTGAAGATTTCAAAATCATAGAAGAGTTCGATTATAAAACCTTCTTCTTCATTCTTCTTGGTATCGTTTGAAGTAAATCTGTATTGAAAATAACAAAATTAAAATTGATAAAATGAAAAAGTTTATTCTTTTTTATATGATTTTGCTGCGCACAAAAATGATTTCTTTTTCAAACACGCTTTTGAAGCAATGACATTTCAACAAATATTTTCATCAAAGCATGATGAACAATTAACGTATGATTATAACATTGTTCCTAGTGGCAATCGAAATTGCAACGAAGCAAGCGAAATAATAATAATTTCAGAGATGACTATACGAAATAATATAAATAAATTATCGCCTTAAATACAATGTAATTAACAAACATAATGCTGCACACTATACCTCTGATTGTACGGTTGATTTGGACTAGACAAGCTGTCAGTAGCTGTTCTGTTGACATTTGGTTTCACCTTATTTACTTGTTTCGTCGAATTCATCATCGTCATACCTACAGAATTTCGATGATTTCTCATAGCTGTAACATATAAAATTATTATAAAGCATTTTATTAATATTAAATATAAAATTTGCTAATAGAAATTTTTAGTGAATTTCAGTCAGTAAAAACTAACAAGTGATCTAGTATTTGTAAAGTATTAACACGTATAGGTGATCAAGAAGTATTCAATGATATCAGATTTAAAGTTTATTCATTCAATTATTCAGAGCGTACTTTTATTTAAATAGCATTTTATATCTGTTATCTGAATTTTTGTACGTTTATTTTATAACAAATTTTATTAATTTATTATTACTTAAGTATTATCAAATAAAAGAAATTAATTTTAATAACTATATTAAAAGTCCTTCGAATATTTTATATGTAAATGAAATTAATTACATGTAGTTGTCAGTTTCTTGGTCTAAATTTAAAAAATTAGGACGAATGAAATATTAATTAGAAAGTATATCATATGTTCGAATTTCATCGAACAATCATATTGTTTCCAATGTCTGATTTGATTGATATTATCGTATTTTCAAAGCGCAAAAGTAATGAACAGTGTCAAAACGGTCACGACTGAAACATGCAATTTATTGAACCACACAAATCTTTGAACTTTTTTTCAAAAGAATTATATGAAGATGTACACACAACAAATTTTCAAACATGAAGAGTACAACATATATAAATTCATACATTGAAAGAAATGGATCAGTCGATATTATGTACATTCGAAAGTAGGTATGTTATATGAAAGGAAAAATTATATTGACAAATTTCAACTTCGAACTTTTGTTATGTTACATATCAATAACTTGACACTTGTATTTAAAATCATTAATTTAGATTTTTTGAAAATAATTATTTTTAATTTTTAATTGTAAACAAAAATTGAAGTATTTTTGACATTTCTTAAAGAGTAACTTTAAGGTTATGTCCAAAAAATGTTCAATTCTTAAAATTATATTTTAAGTGCCAAGTAAATAAGTGAAATCACGTGGCTGGAATAATTATGAACAACTAGGTGTATTTATAATTTATGGCAGACTGGGTACAAGACATTCTTTAGTGTAGAAAACTGACCAATGTTCATACGAGGCAAATTCAAAACTGTATATCTTATTCTCATATGAATATTTCAGTGTAATCATTCTCAGTTAGTTTTTTGCTATTGTGCAGTTTCAGAGTTAACACTCTAGTAGTGTCGGATAAAAACTACCTAGACATCGTAGCTTACCATTAGGATCGTCTCGATCGCGACTGATTTCACCTAAAATGTATAGATAACAATTAGTCATCGATCAACGAGCTTTTTATGCTATAGTTAAGAGATTAATTAAAATTGTTAATTTTTTGGGCATCACGATTGTTATAATCAAAGTCCCCCCTGTACTGCACAAAGCTTTAAATGTCAACCTACAGCCCCATGCTTACAGGCGCGCATATTTCGTATCACGCGTGTGTTCAAAGTGCCAATAAAAAAAGTTTACGGATATTAACGTGTCAGTGCATTACGCTTTTTTGACATTAAATCTATATCTCTTACCAAAGGTACTATTTGATGAAAAGTTTTACAAAAATATAACTTACATATATATTCACGAATTCAAGTTAAATTAGAACATAATTATATTCTTCAAAATCTACAAAAATGTTAATTAAAACATGCTCTAACATGAGGATATTTTTAAAAATTGAAAACTTTAAGAAATAGAAAAAAAATCAAACATTGTTATTGGATGTATCAAAAGATAAATTAAATTGCATGGGGTTAACCAGAGTACGTTTTTGATTTTTTATGGACAAAATGATAACAGATTTACTGGTTTACCCTATCGTTATTTTACGAATACATTTATTCCATTGATAATTACTCTAAATCTAATATAAAGTCGGACTACCTACCCCCCCGGATCTATATTCTAATACGAAATGTTAGTTAAATGTAATTCCTAAGAAATTTCTATTTTAATGGATGAATTACTAAACAAAGAAACTGCTCTCAATTTCTAATAACAAATAAATATACTTAATTAATAAATTGTGCTTCGAATTTGATCTAGAATACATAAACGCGTGAATTGTGTCATTAGAAAAGCGAAATTTATATGTTAAACAAGGCATTTTACGTTATCTCACTAAAAAGGTTCTATAAATTATTATTATTATATAACATTTTTTCTGAATAACTAACTTGAGCATGGAATGCAAGGAAATATTTGTGTTAATCGAACTGGTTGAAAAAATTAAAAATGAAAGCTATACAATTTATAATAATTTATTTTCGAATCACATTTTTTCTTATGCAATAACTTTATAAATTATCAATAAATCATATGTTGACCTAGTTTCATGATATTTTAGTAAACAAATTTATTCAACGCTTTTCTATATTAATAATCTATTTATGAAAATTTATTTTCGTGATAATGAATTGATTTTGAAAATAGGTCGAGATTTGAATTGCATTTTAAAATCACGAAATTAGCATTTTGATAACGTGTTAATTGCAATGCTGTTAATCATTGCGATTAATAGAAATAGGAGAGCAGCTTGCGAGACTGTAGCATGGTTTGACTGAGGTGTAACTGTACCTCTTACGTGAACCATCTTGGGCAGTTCTGGCGGGGTGAATGTGGGGGGAGGATGGTGGTCGTCTGTAACAAACCACTACACATGTTAGCTACCCTACTTAACACTATGTATATTTAACACTGAAAACAGTTTGCAACATTGCAGTTAATTCACAAAAACGATAGATTAAGTACAAATGTCAAATAAATTATGTTAGAAAGTTTAAAATATTCTTTTTTAAAAGATATGCAATTTATGAATACTAAACCATGTAATATTTTATTTGAACAACATTTAAACTATTTTGATTTTATATTAGATGATTTATTATAAAAATACTTATTCTTTTGGTTTATTTTTATTCAATGATAAAATGCCAAAATAAATACACTTGACTTAATAATAAGTTTAGTTATTAATCTAATATTATCCTTTATTATGAGATAATATTTGTGAAAAAAACTTTTTCTGCGCAAAGTTACAAAACTTTTCAGTGCAATCTACTAGTATCATTTACCACTGTCAAGCGACGTGATAGATCTCTAAATAAAGTGTTTCTGGTACTAATATATTCACAATTGAAAGTTTATATTCTCTATTAAAATGTGTCTAAATGCATTATCAAGTGATTCAAAAATTTAGTATTTCTTTCGACCAGAAAAACTTATATCAACATAAGACAAATACTTATATCGTTTTATAGATAGAGAATCAAAATATGTATATTTATCCTATGTTGACTTATAATAATTACAACATCGACTAAATAATTTGTAGTAAAAATTGATGCTACTGAATGTGTAAGGTGTCCTCAAACGTGAACATTTTTTTTAATATGTCATCAAATTCTGACGATTATTTTTAAATCTAATTTTTGTCTATAAGAGTAATGCTCAAAGTATTCACGTTGTGACAACTCAACACCAGACGCTAAGTCAACTATTTTAACTATAATGTCATTAAACTGACGTAATATTTGTAACATGCGCTGTGTATAAAAGAGGAACATAATTTAAAATTATTTGGAAAATTTCATTTAACAAATTTATAACTCGAAATTGAGTCATTATGATTATTATAGTGAAGCAATCGACTTAGATGAATATTATGATTCAATCGAACCGAACATTAGATTGATCGGAAGTAAAAATAAATTTGTAATTGAAAATTTCCTTTGATCTTTGTGAACGAAATGTGTGTCGGACAAATTTGAAGCTTACATTATGTGCATTCGCTACAATACCTTTGCTCTTGCATTTTATATACGATCTATGCATTTGTGGAAAGTCATATATATCATGCGGTGTCTTACGTGCCCAGACTGTAAAAAATGAGAAACAAAGAAAGTGCGAGTATGTGCAAAAGGTTGTGGTCTACGATATGAGATTGTCGAAAATGATATTTATTCAGCTCGTATAAATGTTCATATTATTTTATATATATATAGATTTATATATAAATACAGAATACACTTATACGTTTTTAATATGTACATAGGTATCCAAACTGAAATATTATACATCATATTTATTGTAAATTGTTGATCAAAGTTAAATTGTTTCATCAAGCTGTAAAATAATTGAAGATTCATTTACGGTTAAATAGTGATTTTATATGTAGGTTGTGAAACATTTGTTTAAAACAATCAATCGATATCTAGCATTTGATTTTATCGTGTTTTCCTAAAATATTATCCCTCAGTAAACATCTGATATAATGTAATTAAACGCCGAATTTGATGCTTGCGTTTGTCGGCCTAACCTGTTAAAATGTGTAACTTGGTAAGCAATGAGTGCGCGTTATTCATTTCGTGATAACGGAAATTAATCAGCCGCGTTAATCCTACGTATCCGAGAAGTTTTGCGTGCGTACGAATGAAATTACTGTTGTTGTTGTTGATGCTTAAACATGTAACACTCAATTAGAATGCATCATTCTAATTTGATATAAAAATACAGTGAAAGCTGTTTTGCTGATAATGTTCCCTGTCTACTAAGAACGCATTGTGCTGGAAACTAACATTTGTATACGGCCCAACAATCTGGCAACAAAACATTTAGCACTGATTCTACATTGATTCAAAAATGTTGCTTGCGCAGTATTTGTTGTACGATCACTAAGTACGATCTGTCGGATCGACTTTAAAGTAGCGTGATCTGACAAATAAGCTGAGAGGTGATATTTTTATTGAGCAATACTTTGGTTACAGTTATATATAGCGGTGCTGTTAAATCGATGACGATACGTGTGTTCCTATGACAATACAACGGCTTTCTTTCAATGCTCAATCGCGCACCAAAGTACGTGATGCTCAGCTCCCGCTTTTTTACTTCAACAAAATGTTTTTGTGAACTTACTTGCGTAAGAGTAGTCGTCACCTAGATGTGGTTGTTGAAAACGGAGGATATAAACAAATAGATTCAGAGTTAGTTCAAGACTCCAAATTCTTAAGTTTTATTTGTGTCTGTGTGGGTGGTTGTGGGTGTGTGTAGGTGTGAGTGTTTAGTGTGATTGAATGAAAGGAAATGCCTTCGAAATTTGATAAAGTATCTATGTTCATTATATGCAACGCTGAGTTGCTATAACTAAATTATGAAATTCGGAGATGGCTTGGTGTGTCACAGAGGAGACAGTTTGCGTTGATGTAAAGTTGAGTTTTACTTTCGGCAGGCACCATTTGTGACTCACCAATGCGAGCGTATCACATGACAGGGTATTATGATTATGAGTAGTTTAGATGTAAACGTTGTAATGATGTCATGTTATTATCGAAAATGAACACACATACATGTACGTATGGATTTTTCAACTAGCTAAACTTGGTTACTCACTATACTGAATGTACAGATTAATTATTAGCCATATACAAACAACCATGGTTCCGTATAAAGTCTCTTATCGATACGGTTGTATATCGGGTACAAAAATTTGAACCAGTCGACTTTCGTGAATTCAAAGTTGGTTTTTAAAAGTTGCGCGATAAACTTAGTAAAAAGTTATAATCCAATTCAGTGACTAATTAGTAATAATGTAATATGAATGCATTTGGTGGCTCTATGTTTAAAAAGCTGGTTAATTATGAGAGTCTGATTTGAATAAATCGTTCTTAATGTTAATGTCACGTTTTGATTTTGAATTCAGTTTGTACAACCGCATCGAAAGAGGAAAGCTAAAAATAAACCATCGCAACAATTACAAACCGCTGGCCACTGAAATGAAATTTATCGGTGACGTGTTAATTGAACATTTATGATTGTACACCCGTAATCGGCGATTCGTCGTCCGTTTTACACACGAAAATCGAATTAAACGAGATAGCGAAGCATTGAATTTAAGCTTATGTATCTAGTATAAACATTTTTTTTTTCGCGTTATAAATAGTCTGATATAAAATACTGTCTAGATAGATCGATTTCGTGAAATTTACTTTATTTCGTTCAAATCACTGAAGTTGTTTTTTGAAGGCACAATAATAAGTATCAGCTTGAATGAAGAATGATACTGTAAAGATTCTGAAAGTTTGCATATCTGCAACCTAAGTCCGCCTGAGGATCAAACAAAAGATTTGCGACACACGAACACCGATGAACACTATTTATGGCTAATACTAAATGAACTCTCACGAAACGATTTCAATGTCAAAAATATCAATACATAATGAAACGTTCACATGAGGCTAGATATTGTTATACCAAAACTAAAAAACCGATATCCACTCATAACATTTGGTACCATCAATAACACTTACAAACCAGTATGAGCTACATTCCGAAATGACACTTAAAATGAAAATGATCGAAGAGAAATAAAGAAAACATCACATCAAAAGAAGATGGAAACACTAATCTACACAACGATTAACAAGGTTGACAACAAAACTGTAGACAAAAATGTGACAATAGTAACAAAAACTCCACATTGAACAGCGAAACTATTCTATATAGTTCCTGAAACATTGTCCACAATTCGTAATCGAGCTTTCTTTCAACGGACACTTTGTTGGCGAGACAGTCTTTCAAATAGCGTCATTTGCCTTTTTTCACAACGGTATACGAATTTTGAGAAAACATTAGGTATTGTTGTTCTTTGGCTATTCTTGGCCATAACAAGCCGCAAGAAAGAACAGACATGGAAGAAAGGGCACGTGACCAAAGTGACTATCGATCGAGTAAAAGTCATTAGAGAAACACTTTACTACCCAATTAATCCGCTTTCCCAAGCTTCAACAAAGGAGCCGTCTTGACATAGTGAAGCATAGTTCGATCATTGACGAAACAAGACGGCCACCACTCCCACATTTTTTATTCAGCAGACATTAAGCTGTTTTATATTTTGCAAATATGTCAAACTTGGTCAATATGTTTTTTAAAGAAATTAGATGTCCCTAGTAAAAATGAAGCATATATGACATCATATAGATACTTTATTTCCACATATTAAGCTTATGTGATAATTGTATATGGCTATGTATGAGTCATAAGTGATTCATTTTTCTAAGGGTTCCTACAAATTTCTTCCAGATCCTTATGAAAACATCAAACCGAAAACCATAATTTAACTGGAAAAACAGTGGCTTTTTATTGCTGATTATTTTGCAGTAAACTATTTCAGTCATGACTTTATAATTCGATAGACTATCTTTATCAGATAGGAGATCCATTAAAATAGAAATAGTCACTCGAGTAACAAACGTTACAAGTCACATCTCAATACATTCAAATATGAAAATGCTCAGTCTTCATACAATGGACCAATTATTAATCTGCTATTGATTTGAATAAAATGCAAGTAAACATTAATGAAATATTATAAAACTTATAGCTGTTATAATTTGCAATCAGATTATTTTATTATTGAAATGAAATAAAGAAACAGAAAACAATTGAAACAATAGATAGTAAGCTCTCAATATTAATGAAATAAAAATAGCTTATTTTATTATTTCTGTTTGCCAATTTTAGATTGGCAAACAGAAATGGATAAATGCATTGAAGTGAAAAGAAGGTGTCAATTCAATCGCAGATATAAATGACAGGAGCAGTATTATTTAAACACAATCATCCATGAAACATTCGGGAAAAATGATAGACATGTGACATAATCTACACACGGACGATACGTACTTGCTCTTCCAACCATTTGTACAGCTCGCACGCCTTTCCGGAACGTGGCCACTGCCCGGAAGGAGAAGAACCAGAGTTGTTAGTATTCACATTTAAATTAAGTCGACCTAGACACGTTCGTCAACGGTCGAATCATGGGAGTTCACAAAATTCAAAGATCTCCATCGACAAGTATTTGCTGGAATTAGTTAGCGTTAATTTTTAACCTCTTCAATCATTTCTTGTTTTAATGCTTAAAGTGTGATTTTTTCATATACTTCCTTTATGCTATTTATATTATTTATAAATCTAAATGTATATTAAAAAATGAAATTATTTTTTCAAGTAAAATTTTCCGTTTGAAAAGAATATTTTTTTTTACTTTACGTTCATAATAATTCAACGTGTTTCGAACAAATCTCAACATAATCGTTCTAAAGTTAAAAAAATCGATTTTCTAAATTTAAAAAAGCACCCATGAATATTTACATGGTGAGTGAAAAGGTTAAAAGAAACTTACATTTCATGATTTTTAAAGAACATGAAATCTTTGAAAATATCATAATTAAAACTTATTAATCAAAAAAATAAAAATCATTAATAATATATAATTAGCTGTACATAGTGAGAGTGGAAATTCCACAGAATAATCAATAGACGGATGTCGATGGAGTCATAAATTAGCTCACGAGGTTGAGTGACATTTGATCCAAATTGTTATTGGTTATTCATAATAATTATTCGGAGACGATATACATAGAGGTTAAAAAGTATAATGACATGGTCTATGATGTTACCTATTCCAACAAATGATTGATGTGTGTGTGAAATGAGTTGTGTAAATCCAAGATGTTAACAAAATGTTATTATCAATAAAACGTACTTCAAGCGTAAACCCTGGGCATGATGTTGTGCTAATCAGATGTGAAACTCGGATTAAAAGTAATGGAAATTTGTTAAAACAACAGTTGTATTTGAAGGCTGTCCTATTCATATGATCGAAACGCATAGACATCGATCATTTATTTCTACATGAGCATCGCTATAAATAGACCATAATAAATTTGTATCGACGCTCTTATTATACTCTTTTCTGGTTAAATGAAACTGAAAGTTCGTAAATTGCTTCTTGTTGTTTTGTTTACGAGTCTGACAAAGGTCAAAACCAGCTGATCCATACATTTTTTTAACAACCTAGAAAATAAAATTTATTCGCTGAATGTCGATGACTGAAACTGAATTGATAAACGGCTGTGAACCGATGCGATTTATATTTTAAAGGATTACAATAGTATGCCATTGATTTCAAAGAATCCTGCGAAAAAATTATTATATCGGCAGCGAAATAGCACAACATTTGAAATATGATTGCATAGACAGTAAATTTGCAACAGCAATTAAAAATGGCAAAATTTTAAAAGTAGCTGAATTGTTCACTGTGAACAATGATTTATTTGATGCAAGCTCTCTGAATTAGCGTTCCAAACTTTTATGAAGAGTTAGAACAAAGAACATTATTCAAATACATTGTACATGAACAAAATATAGAATATTATTATATATCAATGAAAATATATCGAAAGTAACGTGCTTTATAACCCAGGAATAATTAGTCATTAAGTTAAAATCAGTATGAAAAAGAAAAATCTGATTACGAAATATTTAACATTGATTTGATTGTTTAATTAAATTGATTAATGAAAAATTGTTTTATTAAATTAAAGTGTGGTTTGAGTAAAAACATATATTGTTGTTTGATTATTTTGCTAAATATAGTTCAAGATAATAAATGAAATCAATAATTTATGGATAAAACATTGGATTTATTAATTTAAATAAATTGTATAGAAATAAAATATAGAATTACATTATATATCAATGAAAATGTATCAAAAGTAATGTCCTAAGTTTGGAATCAGTAGTCGATACGTGAAAATTAGTATATAAGTTAAAAACATTTAAAATAAATTATTTTGTTCTGAATTATTGTAAATTTATTATTGAAATATTTAAACTTATGAATTTGGATTGATTAGAACATTGTTGCTAAAATATATATGTTGCTAGGACGGTACCACTGTGATTATTGTTGTAAAATACCGAAGTTGACTGCAGCCAATTTTACTCATATTTATAATGACAGACGTACTGTTGGTGCAGCATGCAATACTTTTTTAACAAGTGAATAAAAATCAAATCAATAGTATTCTAAACATGGATGCGAATCTCATCAAAAGAAAAAAAACTGTTTACGGTTCCAGGTTTTTATCAGGGATTCAAAGGTCCGCAAAGTATCGAGACTATTTTTTAAATAACTGAGTAAATATCATGAATATAAATTTTTCACGAAAAAAGTTGATTATATAAGCAGTTAAAAAATTGATCAATTTTCTAAATTATATCGAACAACATATTTATACTTTTTATCAAACGAGTGGAAATGTATAAACTTGATAAATACTGGGCTTTCTATCGATTTGATTCGTTTAGTGTTCCTTATACACATAAAATCCAGTTTCCATCAAGATTACAATATTTTGGATGAAGACTGGATGGAAGCTGGATTTGGTTTGTATAATGCTTCTTATACAAGCTATATCCAGCTCACATCCAGAAAGTTGGAATGGGCCTGTACAAAAGATGGATTTTATCTAGTTCCCATTTCCACTACGGCAGTTACTCAAAAGGATTCATCTATATTAATAAATCAAATTTTACCATTTTATTTAATTATTTAATTTATATATATATATATATATATTATTTTTC
>JABFQD010001332.1:0-18783 GCA_022817045.1 Psix sp. ZL-2020 | reverse complement strand
ATTCTGGTTAATTCTATGTTTGTTTTTGAAACGCATCTATAATCTTTGGTCTTATTGTAAATGATCATATCCAAATAGTTCTGTGAATTTGAAAAACTTAAATTGTTTTTTAAATCATGGTTTTTTATATAAAAATGCATGTATTTATTGCCAATATTTTTATTTAGAAAAAGAATCTGAGTTGAATTGTATCGGTCAATTCAACACAAAATACATCATCGACGATATCGACCCCACCTCCGGACAATGTATTTTTGTTTGTCAGAAGCGTAATCCAGTGATTCACTTTTGTCAAATACATTGCTCGTCAACTGACAAAAAACGATTGTGGTATTACCAAAGCGTCACACGAATTGCCATGTGATGAATCGACGGTTACAACTTTTCTCTATTTATATAAATGATTTTAAAGGTTATAAAAATCGATGTCAAATAGTTTCAACATCAAAAACAACTTTATTGCTAATTTTATCATGCCAAATCTCAACTGACAAAAGGTGACGTTCACTTTGATAAAGACGATTGTGAATTTTCATTGTCATAAGCGAATGAATACGAAACATAACATGCAATATGATTATAACGTGTGTGACAAAAAAACCCCTCTATGGGCAGACGTTATACAGAGATTGTGTGTCATAAAATTTTGTCTGAATGAAACTAGCGTTTTCAATAAAAACCTTTTCGAAAAAAACAAAATATATTAATATCGATGTTGACATAACCTAAATATCACGCTATAAAACTGTCACTTCCTAACTGTCCTATATATTCCTATATACTTTCTACTTCACCACACTTCATTGTTTTACTTACGTTCTTATCACCATCTATGAAATATCACCACACTTTAAATTTACCCTCAATTTAAAATAATTTTACCGCGAAAATTATGTGCCAATATGAGCGCCATTTTATGAAAAAATTGAAATGATGTTTCCCTTCTTTGAAATTTTTCTGATGATTTGAATTTCATTTCACTTTCCCTTTTTTAATTACTTTTTATCTCACTCACACCCATACACCGAGCGCTATTTCTAAAGCTTACACATATCATATAGAATGCTTATTCCGTTGCACGAAGTAATGCTATTATTTTCTTTGTGTTGCAGGTAAACCAGGATTAGTGTACGACAGCAGTATATAGACAGGCTGGTTCGAGTACAAACATCTCCCCGTGCGCAAAGAACGAAAGCGTGATATTGTATAATGCATAATCCCAGGCGCGAAAATAAAATGCGACGACGAAAGTAAAAGGGGTCGTTTCGATGTGCTCCACTTGACGCACTTGTTCAGACGTCTGAACCCGAATCCAAGGCCTCGCGCAACTCAAATGCAGTCAACGACGTCTCAGAAATGAGAAGCTAGTTGCAAAAAGCTTCACATGTTTGTCTGAAAAGCAAGCTTGGTTTGAAAAATACAACCAAAGTACGTGGGAAATGTTATAATTGTCCGTGGATGACGAAATTCCATACAAAATATTGTATTTTTCATAACCAGTCGCGGAATTCTGGTGATGTTGCTACCTAAAAAAGAAGTTTACACAATAAAAAAAGACACTGAATTTGATTTGTACATTAGCAAATTGCGTATCACACGGCTTGCTTATTTTGACCAAACAAAAGAACGTATGACGCACGAAAGTGTAACATAAAGTATAAATAAAAGATGCGCGGCTGAACTGCGATGCCACCGGCACAAAGTAAAGATCATCCAGACCAAAGGCCAGGGTTTTTCTTTTCATTGTCCTCCTTGTTGCCTGGCTCGATTTGCGTTCTTTTTGCATACTCTGTCTCATTTCCCCGGTGGATCGTGCACAATGAAATAATTTTTTGTACATGCATGCTTGACGACCATGCAAACTTTCACAAACACACCTAAGCATGACTTTGTGTTCACTTTTGTTAATTTTTGTGTATGTATGTGCTTTTTTTTGTCAAAAATATCGAAATTGTTATCCAAATCGATTATCTGACCATGTGCCTTTCCGACGTATGTTTAAATCGTATTGTCAATGATAAGCCGATTAGTCGATGTGTACAGTTCTTCGTAAACGTGTATAAATTTTCATTTATAACGATCGTGAGATAGAGCAGTGGGAATAGAAATATAAAACATTGACAGAGAATAAGTTAATTCCACCTTTCAACAAGTCTGACCGGTGGGAATAAATTATGTCGAATAAAACAAGCAATTAAAAAATAAATGAATATCGTGAACAGAAGTACACGACTCATGCAGTAAAACATACATTAAGCAATTTCGCTGAATATGAATGTATTAATGTGAGATTAAAGTTGCATGTAAATTCCGATTATATTGATAAAATTGCATTACATGTAACAATATAAAGTTTACACGAGCATTAAGACACCAAGTAAAACTTTCATAATTATATACCAACTTGGTCTGTTTCCTAGTACATAAATCTACGAATTTCATTATGCTAATAATTTTTTACACAATTACAGGCTATCATAAAATTAATTCTGTGCTTTCAAACGACTGAATTCGTCGTAATTTCATCTTCTTAATCACCTTTAATACCACTTAATGTATTTCGAATAGAAGTATTTTACATTTAAACTGACCAATAATTTGATCGTTTACATAATTCTATTAATCCATCTAAAGTACTGTGTACAAATATATTCATACTATTTGTTACCACACTTCTGTTGCATTTTAGACTTATCTGGTCGAATCACTTATTAATTTATTTCTCTAGTGCTTCTGTTCAAATATCAAAATGCTAATCATTTTGATATATAAATCAAACTTGCAAAACATTGTCAAAATTCGTATCACTCGTACATACTACTTCCATTACAAATATTTTTCCGATCAATCTCAAAAACTTTTCAAATTTATTTCCTGGCTTGAATTCAAAAAGAAATCAATATCCTTAGAGGGTGATTTCAATAAATATCATACTCATGAAAACTAATTCGTTATATTCTATTCATTAACATATATTCACGTTTGGCAATTTTTGCACAAAATTTGCATTATGACTTTTTTAATATTTCTAAACCTGATAAGGAAGTAAAATACATATTTAGTTTTTCGATCGAACGTCAAAATTTTTCATTATTAATCACTGTTCCAAATTAACTTGTTCAACTTGTCATTATCGGTCGTAAATCAAATGAAAAGTCACAAGCATATTTGCAAAAGTCTTTGACTTCAGATGTTTTATTATAGTAACAACTGGGTCAGAATGAATCTTAGGTGATTTTTCCGCTTAATATCCAGTCAAGTGAAAAATCTCTCCGTACAGGTAACGATGCAAGTATTGAATTTGCAAATAAATCATTGCAAATATGCCGGATTTTGGATTCGGCGTTAAATAATTGCAGTTGAATTCGTGAAGATGCCAATACCTATAGTGATATTTATATCCAGCGTTTATTTATTTGCGCGCGCCGGCGTACTGGCCAAGGCAATATGCGAGCGCTCCTTTGCGGCTTTTCACAACGATCGCCGGCTTTTTGGTGCGTTCAAGATGCCGTTCACGTTCGCCCTCAGTGCTTCTATCTTGGTCGCTTTTTTTGCCGACGTCGCTCTCACTATAAATGTCCGCCGCACCTGCGATAAACGAATGTTTCCTCAAGCGAACCAACACAATCGTCCTTTTTCATCCACTTATTTCCCAAATTGAACCTTTCGCTTGCGACCCCGGGCCAAGAAGTACGATTCACGTGTTAACAAACACGAACTCGTCTGAATTTCGGCTCTTCCGCTCTGATGACAATTCGCCCCGCCGAATAAGCCCGACGACGAATTCGATTGCCCGTTATTTATTTTAGAAGAACAACATGTTTTTGAAACTTTGCAACATTTACCATTTCCGTTCATTAAATTCTGACAATAACTTTTCTTAACTTCATTACTAAATTGAATAATTTTACTTCCTGAATTTCAAATAAAAATCAATACTATACTATTTTTGAATTCATTGAAAATAATTCAAAATCTAAAAATCATAACAATCCATTTCTCCGAGACATTTCAGTCACATTATAATTAGCACTTTAAATAATGATACAATTATTGATAATGTGATAGATTATTTATTTGTGGACTGCTATGTAATAACAGACTTATTTATTTGTATTCTAACATGGCATAGATAAATACAAACTTTTCTTTTGTGCAACCTTTCTATTGTTGCATTAATAAAATACAATGTAATAGCTGAAAACTCATTTTTCTCTGTACTTTTTCTCAGTAAGAAATTAAGTACATTTTCATATTCGTCATTACCCTTCATCGTCTGTCCTCTTTTATCCGTCTACGAAATACGAAATTGATAAACTGCACATTATTAATGCCACCTTTGAACGCTCGGAAACACTAGACTTTGGGTCGAGGTTCTATGTTGTAAATAGAAATAGTAGCAAAAGTAAAAAAACTTAACGAATATTTAAAACTAAGTTTCTTCATATATAACTTTCCCTGAAAAATTCTATTTCATATACATACCTTTGTCTTCTGGTTAGTACATAGTAGTTCACTACAGATGATTGTAAAAGCGGATGTCATTTTCTTCAACATGCAATTATTACATTTTAAAAAGTTACAAGAAATAAAAAACTGGCCTTAAAAAATGTTGTTTCTGTTAATTCTACATTTAATAATAATTTTAATTATTTTATGTCAATGATGAAAATCCATGTCTCAGAAGAGAGAGGTATTTTTTCTTTTAATTATATTTGCATAAATGAGACAACTTAACATTTTAAATTTAGATTCAATCTTCACTACTTTTACGGATTTTGTATCTCGTTTATTTTTAATATTCGGAAACTAGCGAACAATTTTAAGTTGGGAAATATTCATATAAAAATCTTTCAAAGCGTTAATTAGATGTACATATTTGATGAAGGTAAAACAAATTATAGTTTATTACGCATGGTTGACATGTACTATCTCGTGCTAATAAACTGCGATTAACTTTATAACCGTTGTCTTATAGGCGTAAACTTGTTTTTAACACGAAATTATCTGACATTAAAAAACAAAATGTAATAATGATAGTTTCAGAATTATAATTATAGATCTCAAATATGTAACTGTATAGTATTCATCGTTTTTGGTGTACTTTTCTTTCGTGTATTAAAATGATTTGCAGCGAACATGCAAAACCTATTAAAATTAATTAAACAGTATCGGATCAATGGAACGAAGTTTTCATTGATATGTTTTATGAAATATGAAAAAACATATATAGTAAACATATAGATATCAACCAATATTCTATATTTGTGTTAAAAGCTGTATGTTTTTATTTTATTCAACTCAAATATAATTATTCTTATTTTCGAAAGATTTACATCGTACGAATAAACTCTCTCAAATTAAATGCATAAATCTATTGTCCAAACAATTTTGAATTGTGAAACGTAGTTTCTACGAAGCAAAAAATGGATCATCATCTTTTATGCTGAAAAAGTACAAAAACGCAAGAATTTTCCAATAATTGCTCAAAAGACGCTGCAAACGAGTACATTTTGAGGCTCGGTGAAAAAGTGTAGAACAATAAATTTGCTCATCTCAAAATAAATAAGTTGTACCTTAAAAGAATGTTGAAAACAAACAAGTGTTTATAGTAGCCACAAAACTTCCGTTTGTAAATGTTTCTTCAAAAAACAAAGAACTCCAACGCGAATAATTGCAACAACATTTGCCCGTAATTTTAGCAAACTTTTCATCAGTGTCTATATTTACGTAATCGTCAGCCCTCTCATTTCTCATATTCCATTTCATTATTTTAGAACCGATAACTAGAATATTGTCTAACCTTTTTGAGCTCATAACTATCGAAGATAGGTTTGAATTTCATAGACACATAACGTATGATCAAGGGGTCTAATTAGCGCTCGTCATAATGCTTGAAATGAAAAAGAAATATGCTTTTCTCTTGCATCCAAAAAACCTGATTCACTTTTTCGTGCAAATAAGTCGGTCTTTGATCTTTCTCATCACGTTCTCTACCGCGAGAACAATGCGTCGTTCATAATCTGTGCGCATTCGCGATACTAGATATATTCGAGGATAATATTTAGCGTGTAATTACGTCGAATAAATCACTTTATTCGACATATTCAGAGACATAATTAGTATAGCAAACAGTTGTTCATCAAAAGTGGATAAGACGTAAGGAAGAGGAGGAGGAGTAGAGGGTCGGAAAAGTACAGAGTGGGGCCGCACAATTGCGCATCAGACGCACGTCGCGTTTCGTCGGTTGGGTAGTGTGGTCGCCTTAATTAGCATCGCGCGAACCTGGCGCGTCGACGCGCTCGTCCAAATGTTAATAAAACACGCACACGAAGAGCTACACATTGTGCCTGCGAGATGCGAGATAGCAACCGTTCTTGTTCTTGTAAGAACCTCGTGAGACTCTCCCACACGGGGCACACACCGGAACCGGCCGACCCCCGCTCCCCGCCGCTGTCCTTTCACCCCTGAAATCTTATGGACGTCAACGTCTCGCTCACACCTAACGGAAGCGGCACATATTGCAAACGCGCTCGACCACCCATTCGGACCTTATAAGACCAACGTCTTGGGTTCTTCCTCTCCCTCCCTGGCGGCTACCAGTTGTTCGCCAGGAGGATACTTTACAATGTAATCGAGATTCTATTTCACTTCATTCAAGGAATAATTCAATTACTCTTTTTTATTCAATTAACAATTTGTAGTGATTTAATTCACTATTTTATACCGTTTTTCGAAAATAAATTTAATTGTTATTTAAAATTGTATATGCCAAAAATGTTTATTGGTAATTTGATTTTTTGCAAATTTAGGATTCGATAAAACAAATTTAAATGTTTGCAAATATAAAAATCAAGCTTAATATGATCTGAATGAAACATACAAACTAATTTGGTAAAACTCGAAATTGGAATAACAATTGGTTGAGAGGATCTATACGATACAACAGATCAAAATAAGCTGATTATACCTGGACGATTATAATGCAGTTAAGTACAATAGTAATAAAATAATCGGCCCGAAAAGTTTTTCATTTCTCATCCCCCGTGTATTCTACTTCAGACCGACCGTAAGAATCCTTCGCTCAACGTTGTTACGCTCATGAACACTCCCCTCAAGCTTGTTTTAATTTTGCAACCGACGCTAAAATTTCCCGTAAAAAGCAACGGGTGGAGCGTTAACATTCAAAGCATGATAATCTGTCGAATCATTACACAATTCGCCGCAGGGGAACAGTTCGCAAACACCTCAATTACAGAAAAAATATTCCTTTCCTTCAATGAGAAGGAAATAGTTTTCTTTCATTACCGACAACAATTCTTCCTCGATCATATTAGCCTTAATAAATACATCAAAATTAGGAATATTTAATGAAATTGAGAGAGGTATCAGGTTCTTTGAACATTTTACCTGCACGAGCTCTTCCGTTTTCATCACCCTTGCTTGTAATGACGTTCGGACATCCTCATTTGGAGCAAGAACGTTAATTCTAACTTCATATTGTCCGTACCGAGAAATGGTCATTGCACCTGTTCAGAATGTTTCTTTATATTCCGCCATTACCTTACACATTACGAAAACCAATGTATAAAATTTATTCTCATAATTTTCAGATACAATAACCTTTTTCATAACTATTCCCTTGGAAAGATCTCTCTTTATGTCTACCTATCAAATCTATCATTTTGAACATTTGTATTACAAAAATATATGAATTTTGTTTCTTGAAATAAAATTAAAAATATTTGTATAATGAGGGATTGCGCATTACGCGCAATAAATAACGCAGTAATAAAATGTTTGCAACTTTCTATTTGGAGCAACAATATCATTGTCAGATCAACTAAAGTGTTCAACCACACGAAGATTTCGCGAATGTAAAAGTGTATTGCATTTTTCCCTGGTGTATGTATCCCCGTGTAAATATTTACGGCATTCTGAGCGCTCGGAGCTCTATAGATGAAAGCGCGAAAGAAGTAGGGGAGAAAGAAGCACATCCGCGCTACGTTTGTACATGTGCACTTAGCTCGTCCCTCAAACAAGTATCGCGCGTGGATCGCGTCGGAGCCCTTTTTCGCTTCGGTTTAGAAGATCTCGGGCGGTCGAATCGCGTTTCAATTTTTACGATCTTCGCGAAGCCCGAGCGACCATGATTTTTATTTCGTTGCTTTTTTTATTGCTTCCAATTTTGCACTTTACAACTGCACGGCTTACACCAAATGTGATACTAAACCGGAAAACTCGAAGTAAGATAACATTCTCTTTCATTCTTAATGACAGTGAATTTTCACTTAAACGAATTACTTTCAATTAAACCATTTGTTAGGTTTATGATTGTTTAATGTTGTGTGTGTTTAAGTTATATTCGATAGTTATAAGTTGTGTGTTGTTTTTTGTTGAAATGTTTTAACCAGTTAGTTGTAGTTAAGTGAATAACTTGGAATAATGGTTGTTAAATGGAAATTTTGGTGAGAAATAAATTGTCTAATAGACGGTGATTACTATTATTGAATATTAACATCGCATGCAAGTACCACATAGCCTGCAGCCTTTTATTTGACGAGGGCGGTTGTACCTTTTACGCAGTGATTTAGTGCCTATTTCCGGAAATCATACACTTTCTTGAATGGCTCTGCAGAGGATTATTAATTCAATACGGTCCAATTACCTACGTGAAATTCGCTTTACTTAGCAACGCGGAAACAATCTATGCAAATCGAAACGCTATTAGGTTGACTAACCGTAATATGGGTGTATAGACAACGAAAATTTCTCGCGACCACTAAGAATTAAATTAAACTCTATATACGCGAAACAGATCATCGCAATATCTTTCTGAAGATAATAAATTTTAGTTACGATGATTGCATTATTTATCAAAGTGCTTTGAAATACGAATAACTATTAAAAATTTATTTCGCTTGATAAAATAGTTAATAACGAAGCGAAATCACTAGTTTGCAAATAATTACTACGTGCAAAACGAAATAAAATTCCTTAGTTAAACTCATCAAGCGTAATTTAGTAATTTGATTTGAACGAATTAATTAGTTCTGATCAGTTTCTCTATGGCGTGTCGTCATTCAATTTCTCGATTACCAAAGTCATCGCAATAGAAAATTATTACTTTGTGCAGTAGAAATCATTATCACTCAGTATCACCGCAGCAACTCGTCATAAAATACTTCGATGAGAAAAACATTGATTTTCAATTATTTACTCTGCGACTGAAAAATCATGCATTCTTGAGTTTACGGCAAACTAGTGATTATGAGTTATTATTGAGTTTAAGTAATTGAATATCGATACCGATAGAGTCAAAATGTTTGCTCCACTGCTCAAAGTTAGAGGTCAGAACCTGGAGTTGCGCGAAACTCTTACGTAGCTCATTTTTGAAGCTCTTCGGTCGTAAAATGGGAAATCCGTTTAAGAGTTAATTTCGCGCCCAAATGGTGTTCTAACGTGGTGTTTTATCACCAAATAAAGTTCGCTAAGAATCGGAGCAGAAGAATGATAGAGGCTCGGCGGTAGCATTTAAAATCGTGGGCATTTTTATCGGATAGCAAGTCGCCCAATTAGAAGATAAGTTTGCGGGTCGCCGCCTTTCGAACATTAATTTTCTGTAGCAATCAAGTCTCCTAACAATAAGTCATGGTATCAATAAAATACTTCGATAACGAACGTAATAAACTATAAAAAACAAACTACTTATAAAAAGTTTTTTGTTTATTTTCGTTTTTTTTTATCGTTTAAATAAGTCTGAGATTTTAAAGAAGAATAAGCTCGACTTCAAATGCAAAGCATTGAATTGCGAAGGTGCAACGTTTTGTTCGGCTTCAACTAACTCCGCAGACAATTTTCGCGATGGAACAAATCTAAGTCGAAATTACGCAGCATTAATGAACTTTCTCAGCTGTTTACATGCACTTGACGTCAAGCGACGACGAATCTGGGTCAACCGAAACGATGCAAATAATCAGCGACGGACAAAAATGATGTCAAAAACTGTCGTCTCTGCGCAATTCAATTATTTCTTTCTCGTTCTTCTTCTTTTCTTCGTTTACTTTTAAGCTGGTTATCGAGTTTTCAAATGTTGAGAATTGCAACCTTTCCGTCTTCCCTAGACCAACGCTATGGCGTCGGTTTAAGCCGCCTGTTTCTCCTTTTTTCTTTTTCTTTCTCTAATGACAAAGTCATTATCTGCAAAAACCTTAGCAAGTATGTAGGTCGTCAAGGAGCATCGTCGCGTATAAAAACGCGGCTTCCAAACTCTGCCAAGATCTGATTCGATTGATTACAAAGTCCAAATGTCCTGCGGCGAGATTCCATTGCTTGTAACATTCCATCAAATGTGACAAGCAATGTTGTCTGAATGATTACAAGCGACCTAATTAGCTGGCTACGATTCCAGTAGGCAGCGTTGACATTAATTAAGCTGTTTGTTCTCGAATTTGCGTAATTTTTAATGGCGCGATACACCGCGTAAACATCGGCCAAAATTTGGCATGCTTGTTTTATTGCCAAGACAGCTCCACCTTAATGCTGAAACGATGTCGATATCAGTACAAGATAAGTTGAGAAAAATGCCCCTGCCATAGATCCGATACTTGTATTGGATCGGCAAAGAACACTTTCAAAGTTTCGTTGCCAAGTTGCACACTCGTAGGCAAAAAATCCGAGCGAGTACAGAACTAAAGTCGATCTTGCGACTCATTAGGAGACGATCGAAGGCAAGAAAGCGTGCCTCCATTTTCGTCGGTCTCGGCGCACCTGCAAACTTCTTGCCGGAAGTTGTCAATTATGCGGGCGCAAGAATAATGACGCGGTCGACCTCGCATATCCTTCGATATACGTGAGCGATCGAACTGTTGCATTCACGCGATTGGTCGCGCATTAATTAGCCCCGTGATCTTCATTCAGAGAGTATTAATTCGCCGCACAGAGCGCCACTCTGAGACGAACGGTCACAATGACAAAGAGTGAGAGCTTTTGAACGGATCGAACCAATTTGTGCCGGTCCATGATTCATGCCACATGATTCATGCCGTTGGAATTGACTTGAGCTCTTAACGAGGAGGTGTCATATTAACACTTAACGCTAAATCACACCAGCTCCATCATTTTTGCGGCTGCAGTTAAGAAAGCGATCACGTTTCCAGATTCATTAGATTTTTAGTTATTATTGTATATTTTTCATTTTACCTTCGGTAATAAATGAATAGTACTTTACATTAGTCTTCTATTTACGCGGCTCAGTAATTCATTTAGTCTTCGATAAAATCAATTTCAGTCCGCAAAAGGTTACGCCTGATAGAAATAAAAAAGCTATCTATTTCTGTCTTAATTTAGAAACGTAAAGTTGTATGAAAAATTACGTAATTTTTTTTAATTATTTATTAATTGTGATCAAGCAACTGGTCGTGACGCATTATGATATAGTTTTGGTTTTATGGATATTATATTCCTCGTTAGTGTACTTTTTCATAATTGAAAAAATAACTTTACTGAAAAAGTTAAATGAAACATAATAAAAAAGTAAACTATAAATACAAATTTATTTCAAAAACTTGACTTTTCTGAGCACAACTTTTGTTGACAATTGTGTTGTGGAACAAAATTCCAAAGAAGTTTGCCCTTTGTGAAAGTTCAGGTCATCGTGAAAATTGAAAATATCTAAACTTTTCTTCATCGTGAGAAAAGGAATCTCTAATGGCAAACATTGTTTTATTCCAGCTCTCAAAGTGAAGCAAATTATTTCCCCAGAATGGTTAACGATGTTATTTGGAATGATTCGAATATTTATCGTTACTCGGTCCACATAATTTCCAAATCATTATTTGATTAAACGGAAAGAACCGTAAAGACATTCCAGAAACTTGCTGAAAAATTTCTAATTTCCGAATACTTTTTGTTCTCACGCGATATCTCTATTTCCCGCATTATTCGCTTGGATGAAATTTTCAAATTTGGCTTCGAACTTGTCTAATTTACTCTTCACTTTATCGATAATCGAAAGATCCCGATAAAAAGCTGAATGTTACAACGCCAGCTCTTCCGGGAGCCGCGCTCAGCCAGAAACGAAGTGCCAAGATCACGAGACTGGGAAAATTAGTTGGGAACTTTTCTACTGTTCGTTTTTTACCCTGGACGTGAAATGGTCGGAAAGCCCTGGTGTTTTATCTCGTCAAAGAAGACGCGAAAGTGGGCTGACCTCGCGGAGTAGCGACATTCGGCACAGACATTAAATCGCAGATCACGTATACTTTGTCAATTAATCATTACAAAACATTAAAAACAGCCCCACAGAATTCGTCTTTATTGCACTTGGCGAAATTCGCCGCATGCGGAATAAAAAATCACAGCGTACTAAAACTCCGGGAAAACATGCGCGAACGTAATTGAAATTCAACGCGGCTTATAGACGCGATGGCGACAAAAAAGTTACGTCACGAAACAATGCAGCCGCATACGTACACATATCGTACGTGATTTTTTGCATCGTATATATCAAATTACTTCGATTGTTATTAGATAGAACCAACCAACTATCTTGATTTACCTTACGCTATCGGAACAAAACTCACCCATTTACCTTATACTATTCAAAATGATTACACAAGTTTAAATAATTTTCAATTTACCTTTCTCAGAGGTATTTAATCGTGAAATTTTTTATGAAGATTACTCGAGCAGTCGTTGCATAAACATATCAGTTGAAACCAACAAAAGTAGAATCCTGAATACTAGAAACACAAAGCGCAACAATTCTGTATAGCCTGGATCATTATTTTCCGGTTACAGAGAAATCGAAAACAATTCCGCGATGGGAATAACTCAAATGCTTAAAATATTTGCAATTTGAGGTTTCCTATAGCATTATGATAATAGACTGGAAATGTCTTGCATTCTAAGCGATTATCGAGGGTGAAAAAGTGTGGCCTGAAAGATTTCCGCGTGACGCAAAATTGAGCCCGAATTGCGGACCGATCGTCGCGCACACTAACGATCGCATTACATAACCCGTGTCACCCGAGGCGTTGGCTTTCCAAACTTCTTCGGCCTTGCAAAGCCGAACTCGACATCGGCTCCTTAATGACTGCTGCCACTTTGCGCGAACATGCTACTAATTACCATCAAGAAAACGCTTCACGTATTTCGCTCGCCCCGCCCGCGGGCCCAGCCATTGTGCGCTTCCTTCGCTTTTCGGCGTGCTCCGCTTTCGGGATTGCTACATTAGCGCCAACCGGAACACTCGCTAAGTGACCCTTTGCAATAGTTTACAAGCATTCCCGCTCAAGACGCGCGAGCCCGCGGCAGCAGACGCATCTTTGTGCCTGTTCTACTATACATTCAAATTCAACTTCTCCAAATTACCAACTCTGCGGAAACGCATTATTCTTTAGGATGAAATTCAAGTTTGAGGATAATTTGGTGCAATGTATTCTTCGAGACAGTCATTTTTCTTTTCGATCAGCGCCTGAGTGGCCATTATAACGCGACAGTACTCACAGCCTCGAAAACCATTTTTCGCATACTTCGCTTGAGCCGAGTATTTCATTTCTGTGACAGCGCGACCGGCTGCTGCTCCAGAACAGCCTGCTCATGAATAAAATCCAACCGAAGGTCGTTATCTGATTCGACACTTAGATTACCGGCGGGAAATTGGAAAACCCGTGTGTTTCTTCGTTACAGTGCCACTGTAATTGCTTTACAATCGA
The DNA here is from genome assembly GCA_022817045.1 of Psix sp. ZL-2020. Classification (NCBI taxonomy): domain Eukaryota; kingdom Metazoa; phylum Arthropoda; class Insecta; order Hymenoptera; family Scelionidae; genus Psix; species Psix sp. ZL-2020. Next base: position 5,065 of record JABFQD010001332.1, on the reverse strand, counting down.
GCTCCGGTTACTTCTCGATGAATGCTTAGCGCGTCTCCAAGTGCCTTCGCTGACAATTCGTTTGGTTAATTCCGTTTGGTCCTATCGATTCTTGCTTAATTGGAAACATCTAAAGTTTTATGTCGCCCGTTTGGCGCTCATTATATCGCTTCCTAACTTTTACTGAAGTAGAAATTCAATCGGCTTGCCATGTTCGAAATGTGGATCCAGACAACTTCAATATGATTAAATATATATATATCATACTTTGTCAATTCAAAATAAAATAAGGATTATATCTGGTCTTGAACGATATTGTCAGTGTCACTATGCATTCTTAGTTTGTAAAACAACGTTTCGTTAGAAATTGGAATAGGTTGACCAGAAACGGTTAAGTATTTAAATTAACTCATGTAGCACGTATATTAATAAGGAGATATCACAAGCATACGAAACTACACAAAAGATGGAATTGTATAATTATAGAGTGAAATTTATTCACTCAAATCTAAATATATGACTGGGAATATAATATTCCTCACAGGTCGCTCTAATTAATAATAAGATATTTTCTAATCAAAACATGTCGTATGTCGTAATTATTTAATTAAAATTACTAATTTGCAAATTTTAAACAATAAATTGCCTCGATTGTACCACAATATAACATTTTACGCGATTTTTATATCTAGGTAGTTATATTTATTAAAAAACCGAGCCGTTTGGCCGAAAAAATAAAGGTTTGATTTACCAAGAATCAGAAATTCTATCAAATTTTTAAAGTTTCAAATATCACTTTTGAATAACACATTTTTCATTAGTGTACACTTTCTTCTTCCAATTAGTTAAAAAAAGAAAAAATCCTCTGTAATATTTTCTCTCTCTCGGGTGTTTTTTTCAAAAATTGAATTTTTTTCACCATTAAATTAAAATTTTTAACTTAATCGAAAAATATATCATTACAATCTTAATAATACTTGAACAAGTTAACCGTTAATCAAATATTGAAGTGTTGTGGTGGGCACAATAAAATTAGTACAACATGTAACATATTATATAAAAATTAACTAAAAACCTGATTTTTTTATTTCAGCAATAATTTATTTCAACAATTTATTAAATATATCTCTTCCTCTTTTAAAAATGTTAATATTATGATATGAAATTTTGATAACTTATTGACGACAAAAATGGAAATAACGAAGAATTTGAAATTGAAATCAAGTTAGAAATAAAATTGTTCTTTATGCGGTATAAATAAAATTTATTCTTATCGTTAGAAGATTTATTATTTTGTTAGAGATTGGTATTTTAAATCTATCATTAAATGTGAATGAAACTGTTCTTACTGATTGAGGCGTGAAAAAATTTCTAGTTGTTTAATTATGAGTGTAGTTTTTGTTAAAACTTGTTATATTATAAGCTATAGATTGTAATATCTATTCTAAATATAATTTTGTTTAATATATTACAAAATACATTTAAAAAAAAGAAAAAAGACGAGAAAGTTTAACTACGAGAGAAATACATTAAAAATGTCAATTCGTAGTCGAATTCCTTTAATCAGTTATTCTAACACAGCGCGAAATCCATTTTCGCTAACTTTTTTCTGGAATGTTGAATCCCTTTTGCGAATGTTACTCAAACCTATATATATATATATTGACAGACTTGGCTAAACCAGAGAAGCGTCTTTTTTCCGGAATGAGATTTTTCTCTACTTGGGGTGGTCAAGCCGTTAAAAAATCTAATAAATTCCTCTTAGATTCGAAAGTAAGTTATTCCAAATAAATACAATACTACTGTAAAAAACGTTATCTTTCGCAGATGATCACTCGACCGTAATGTATTCCTTTAATCAACGAGAATAAAAATATTCAAAGGAAATGTATTAGGAATACCGGAGATACTTGAAACAACGTAATTATAGCGGAAAAAACGACAGCAATTATTTTTCGACAAGACTTTGTTTGGATCGAACATGGAAACAAAGAGTGGTAATTGTTGACAAACGAATCTGTTTTTCGTTCGACTTTGTTCCGCGGCAGTTTTTAATTGCCATTTTTACGAGTCATAATGGGGTGCACTAATACAAATTCAGTAGAGTGAATTGGTTGACGGTCGCCCAGGCTCGATGAGACTCGAGAGCTACGGCGAGTCGACACTTGGCCTTGCCGGTGGCGGCGCCATTGTCTTAGATTCAATTATTATTTACCCTCGAGCGCCTGGAGCGCTGCGCGCGGTTAAGAAAGTGGTAGAAAAACGTCGCACCCCAAACCAGGAAGCAGTGCGAACAATGTGACCCGCGTTCCGTTACGTAATCATTTCTCGCCGCTTTGTCACACTCCTTTAGTCGGAATATTCATGACTTTGAATTGCCCGACCACCTCTACTTCTGCTTCGCGTGTCCTCGTCAGTGTCGCCTGCACGCATCTTTTTCCCCCCACACGAGACAAAAGACGAATAAAAGCGCGGGTTCTTTCAATTCCGTCTTTTTTGTCCGACGTTTCCGCAGTTTTTGACAGCATCCAAAAACGATGAGAACAAAAAACGTGTTTGTTGATGAAAAACGCGAGAAGAACGATTCCAAGAAATTCGTCGAAGAAAATTGATTCGAGTCTCGCAAAGGAATTTCAATTTTACGAGCTGCGAAGTAATTGTAGCAAGGCTTTGGTCTGGATTCGCGCAAACACGTGCGTAGGCAAGCGAAAAGCACGGACAAAGAGAGCCGGATGCCGAGCAGAGTCTAAGCTGCAGCGTCATTTCTCGCATTGAAATGAATATTCGAGAGCCGGAGCGGCGTGCAAAGCAAACTACCTATTCTGTTTGTCGGCCCATTTTGCACCCTCGTCTCCGTATTTCCGTCTTTTGCCACGCCAAAACAGTAAAATCTTCCTTCATCCGATTGTCTCTGAGTTCACTTTACCGTGTCTCTCGGCTGTCTTTCTCGCACCCATAGTAGTCGTCGATGTGTTCGCGTTCAAAATAATTAATTGGACTATTTGGTCATAAATTTTTATTAGTTAACTATGCGAATTGCCGGTTGCGATGTAAATGAATGGCTCATGAGTTATCGGGACGCGGAAATGACGGACAAAAAATGCACCGGTGGTTTTTGGATGACGAGATCTGTTGTGTCAATCGTCGTGGAAATGTCATCACAGAACATTACACAAATCGCAAAACGGCATCAGCGTATGCATCGAATTACGTGCACCAATTCACTGCGAAATGGGCAAACTTTGAACCGCGCTTGCAAAGAAAAATATAGGAAAAATGTATCTTACAGCGGCAGCGATGTTTGCGCATAATGCGAACGTCTATCTCGTGTTCAGCACGCATTACATCGCAATGCCGTACTACGGCCTTGTTTCGTCTACTTGGCTCCGTCGAGCCGCGTTTGATGTACGTCTATCTATACTTCGCGTGAAAAACGATATTAAAATTCCACCCCAAGTTCATGCTCGATATGAGTTTTCAAAGATGTTAAAGAATACATGTTTTTCAGAACAGTTGTTCGTACTTTTGAACGCTTTAATATTAAATGCAAGAATTCTTTTCCTAATAGACGTATGATGGTAATACTGAATAACTGTTTATCGTCATTTAAAGTTATACCGTCAGAGGTCGCGAAAAAAGTGAAAGTTTGCGTTAAACTTTCAATTTCCATTCAATCACCGGTAAATTTTAATAAGCTTCGTATTGATACATTTTATTTGACGGGCTGCGTTTACTCATTTGATGTAACTCACGAAGTGGTGCGATTCGGAAATAACCCGTTTTATTGCTCGCTGGATATCTCTTCTAAGTTAAAATAGGTTGTAAACCAGGTAATTAAAGGGTTAAAAAACATATGATTTCAAAGAAATATATCATTCGGTAGGGAAATCACAAAGTAAGACGCATCTAATGTAATAGTAATTTAACGAAATTTGACCGGCTGAATTTAAGGCTAACCACAAAATTATTTGGCTTCACAGGTAAGTTAATTTTATCTAATGACGGCGGATGGGATTGAGGAAAATTAGTGACTATCGCTTTTCACATTCTAATTAGAACGAAAATGTGATCTTAAGCTGACGATACAAACGAAAACATTCGGCTTATGTTACGTTAATTGTTATCAATCGTGATAAAATAAACGAACGCGACGTGACTTCTAATTAAAGCGGAAAATAAACAAAGAGCGCGGAACAAAAGGCTAGGAGTAAATTACTCCGACGGGAATCAGCGCCAGCATCAAATAAAAAAGGACGCAAACTCGGGAATGTAGGACAATTATAAAAACTCCGATAATTGCAGCCAATTGCAACCAATGAAATCGCTCGACATAATCGGTATTTTGCAGCGATTGCCGATATTATCAGACCAACACTCGTAGCCCGGTGCTCGCGCACATTGTTCTGCCGGACGAATTTGAAGCCCGTCGGATTCCGAAAAATATTCAATGTGCAATTCGCCGACAGGAGGATGTAACGAACCGATTGTTCTTTTCTTTACAAAAGCACGCTCGAGCGTGTAACGTGGAGGGAAATCCTTTATCGATAAAGTAACTTGTCTGCTCGAGAATCATTCAGAAACGGTTGCAAATTTTGTCACCGATATAGGTCAACTAAATCAATTCTCCACGGTTTGCATACCCACGAACTGTCGCCTGCGATTAATCATATTACGAAATAAGTATTCGTGTCTTGCATCTACGTCAATTTTATTGTCCAGTGCAACATCTGATGTTAACGTTTCTTGAAATACCGTTGACACTTCTTCTGAATCGAAATGATAAATTTCATTTCTTAAAAAGTTTCAAGTTTCCGAAGTACGAAATTTAAAATTTGTTCTTTCTTGTTCAAGATTTCTATATAGCTAATACATTTTTGGTACTTTGCATACAAATTAAACGCAATACAGGAAGAAATACAAATTTGTTCATTTTGTTCACCACAAGTAAAAAATTATACAGACAACATTTCTTGTAATTATATTTAAATAATTAGAATGAATAGCAATGGATTACATCATTCGATTACATTCAAGAGTTCGTTTTCTAATATACATATTTAGTTCATTTGAAATTAAATAAATATCA
>JABFQD010001331.1:0-18786 GCA_022817045.1 Psix sp. ZL-2020 | reverse complement strand
TTTCTGAAAATTTTCATAATACGTATCTCGTATAATATTTTAATGATTTAATATAAACAATTGAATTATATATTTGATGTATAATCTGAAAATTTAATTAAGAAACTGGAATGGTTATATTATATTGATGCACCCAAAATTTATTATATGATATAATTATTCATAAAAAATAATGTGTTTAGAATAAACAGTTTTTATTATAAAAACTAAAATAATGTTTACATAAACAAAAGAATTTCTATTTCAATTCAATGAAATTTTGGAATTATCTATGAAAATGTCAAGAATTCGAATAACAAATTTAATTTTGAAATTGAAATTTGTTGTGTGTTAGTGGCTTGTTTAATATTACCATTTTTATATATAAATAATTTAACATCAAAGTATAAGTATATATTTTTTAATGATTTGTCTTATTGAATATTGCGAAATTCTTGTATAATGAATTAAAAGTTTGTCAGCATGTAAAAACGTCCCCATTTTTATAAGTCACGCTACGTCATATATTAAAATAGTAGACGATTTGATTGTACTGTACTGTAATTTAAATATAGAAAATGATTTTAAAGTTAGAATAAATTGTGGTCTTAAACTAGTACTAGGATGATTATTTTAATTGTAACTGTATAATTAAAATAATCATTCTTACGCGTATTTTTGAACTCTTTTGTTTTTAGTCGAGATATGTCTATAAATATTCAATAAACTTTAATGTCATTTCATTTTTCATTTATATACGTATAACCACGTAATATTGCTATTGTGTGAATTTTATTAACATTTTTCTTTTAAATAATACTTTCATGTTACATGAAATTGAATAATATGATTACATTTTGAAATGTATTTGAAATGTTCATGATATGAAATTCGAATAAAAAAGTTTAGTAAAATGATAAAATCTATTAGTTTGAATTAACAATCGAATGGTACATTTCAATTTTTTCTCTTTTACAATCAGTTTATTTAATTTCTGGTAAAAAAACATTAATTTGTCGTGTGAAAACTAATCAATTTTTGATATCGATATTTTTAAATAGCGTCAATTCATTAAGACCACTATATGCTATGTAAAAATGAAATAAAATCGTACTATTTTTATATTGAATCAATATTTGTTAATTTACACTTAATATATAAATTCAACTATCTTGACAAATTTGTGAAGGAAATCGTGTTTTTTAATTATTTTCACTGAGTTGAAACATACCAAAAGCTGTATGTTTATCGAACCATGCATTACTTCATTTGATGATAGCAATTTTATCTTTCACTTCGCGAAACGAAATTAAATACAAAAATTCGTATACCTGCAGATAAAAACATTTTATCAAATTAGCGAGGAAATTAATATATCTTTTAACAATCAACTTTCTATTTTTGGCGCTTCACAAATGAATAGCTTGTATTAAGATCAAGTATTCATCTGAGTATCATCTATGACAGTAATTGGCCCATTATCTATTGTTTAATTTTATTAGAACAATCGATCAATCTTTTCCTTGTTCTAGTCAATCTTTTTATCTAATAGTAATTCGTAAAATCTATTCTGCCTTTTTATACTACTTCAAAGGTATTATACTATTTTAAAGAATTGAAATTTCATGAAAATCATTTAACTTTTGTTTTTTTACTTAAACTTATATACATATGCCCATTTTAATTACTTATTATTAAATAAAAATTCTTTTTTCTCAATTATGTACTACTATTTTTCACAAGCTGTTTGACATTGAAAAGTCTAGGAAAAACAAAAGAAGTTAGATGTCACAGCTAAATTGAGTGAATAAATTACAGCAATAGGGTGTATTGTTTCGGCAGTATAAATTCAATGATAGTTCAAGGTTACCTGAACTGTGTGCATCGGATCTCAGTGATTATCTTATTTGTAGTCACCTAATCTTGCTTTACGATGTTACTTAACGCTCAATTGACAAGACTTCACCATGAATAGAGAGACATCGTCTCATTAAACAACAGTAATTAATAGCAAGCGGGCATTTGTTACACGGATCATGGCTTTGCGAAAAATTTATTAAAAATAACTTTTTCAATGATGAAGTGTTGGAAATAGTGATGACGTAATAGTATGTCAATGCAAAAAAGGGCTCATTTGCCTTCGGTTCGATAGTTAAGAATTCACTACAAATATGTCGTTGAAAATAGCGCTTGTCTTGAAAATTTTCCGTGAGAAAACTTTATCTGAAAATGTGACACGATTTACTTATCAACGTAAATTGTTGAAGTTGCGTGTCAACATTTTCAGCGAAGAAATGAATGGAGAATAGCTCACAAATGGAGGGTAAAAATGTCTGGGGGTAGTTTGTTAAGCCAAATGTCATTACTCTTGAGTCAACAGCGAGGGTCTCGTGTAGTATATAATTGCGACAGGTGTACTAAAAATGCCGTTGCAATATTTTCATTTCTAACTTAGACAAAGCGATGGAAAAAAGAAACAAGTCTTATATATCCGTTTGTTTTTGCTATCGAAGCATAAAGATGACAATAAAATAAAAATGAACATGGAACTATTGGTTGTTTCCAATCAATTGAGGTTTCCAACTCGACCGACAGACAATGAAACAAAAACTAAGGACAAACAATGCTGCAAAGGCATGACAAGAAACAAAACGCTCAACTTGCTCTCAAAATCTATAAAACTTGCCGAGGAAAATGTTCCTTTTTACAGATAATGTTTTCACTGCATTTTTATATTGGGTGAACATCAAAAGTGGACTATTTATTAACCGAGATAGAAGGACAGTTAAAAACGAAATAAAAAAATTGACGTCTTTATAAAAGTTTCCTACGTTGAAAAAAACTACTAATACTCCATGAACACAACAGACAACTTATTTTCCGACAGATTTTCTTTTCTTTATGAAATATTATATTCAAATGGTCTAAATATAAAAAACTGTTTTACAATTTTGAAATGAATTGTTTCGCCGTATCGCGAAACTACTATTGATCTAACTCTCGTTACGTCGTAACTCTCACGCTATCGTAATTTTCGACTGCGTGATATTTTTCTCAGCCGAGTTTTACAGATGCGATTGATATTTGATTGATCCTAAAGCTAATATATTTGATCTTGAGAAGAGAGTGGCCTTTTTCGCGGCCAGTCTTAGGTTGGTTTGGGAACAAACGACCTCTCGAAGGTGTCCCGAAGTCGGCGACGTGGTCTTTGTCGCTTTCGGTGTCTTCTTTATTGATTGGCAGAAGGAATTGGCCGGCGCCGCCCGCGTCGCATTGGTCGATCGTTCAGCACGATGACGTCACGCGGCTCTTTCGCTATTGATTTTCCACGCGAGCAGCGCGGCCATTGGTGAAAGTTTAGTCGAGGTTACGCGGCTGCTCCGTCACGTGATCTTTTCACGCAAGCCCCAGCCGTTCGTCGCCATCTTACACCCTCACTGCCACCGATCACCCCAGATATTTTCATTATCTAGATAAACAAGACGGAATTGCCTACCAACAAGACTCATCATCTCATTTTAAATGCCAATTTCAGTGACAATTTACAACTTGACAATTTAGCTTGTTTTCAGCAACCTAAATAATCAAATTAATATTTTCTAAAAATATACAGAAACATGGAAATTATGATTAAAGAATAAGGTCTTAAATCTTGTATAAATCAATTATCAGAACCAACGTGCTTCTTATCATTGAAGGCTGTTATCAGTGTTGAAAAATAGATTTTTTATATTCGTTTCAATTCGGCATTTTCACTTCCGGGGATAATTCAAGGAAAAGTATCTAGATCAATTGACGGGAGGCTCTCTTGAACTCGATGTTGTCGGAGTCATCCGCAAGAGGCGCGCAGGTCGGCGCGGATGACTCTCTCGCATTTCACCTCGAATGAACGTCGAGGGACGGTCTTAGGGTGGACGTGCCGTGATTGTGCTTGTGTTTTGGCCAGCAAAGCACACGGCGCTATGACACGTCGGTCGTGCGTTTTTCGAGTGCGTGTCGTGTTTTGTGCGTGCTAGTTGTCAGAGTGAACCTCACCCTGGGGTTTCTCAGCAGAATCTTCTCGCATCGTATCGGGTAAGACCATTCGTCTAGTTTTCGGGGTTAATACGCGTCTCGTAAATATTCTTCATATCGAAACTATTGAGCTAATCATATACGCAATGGCTAGATCAATTAATACCTATTTATAAACTGGGGCAGTGTGACGTGATTTTTGATTCATCGCTGCATTATGTTTATGTGTTATTGTATGTTTCATGGCCACATGGAGAAACCATTAGAAATCAAGACAAACTAATTCTGCATATCAATTATCATTTATTTGCTGGTTATGCTTTCTATTTTTAACTCAACATTTGATAAATAGATATTTACATTTTTTTTCACCACTTTTGTGGATGGAAATAAAAAGATGAAGCTTAGATGGAAGAGCTTTGTGTTCACGAATAAAGAAGAGAAAGGTTGATTCGATAATGTATAGCTTACAGTGGTTGTACGTTAATAAATCGAAGAAAAAGAAATGCAGGAAATACTGTACATCGATATTGATTACTGAGGTCGGTCGGACGAAAAATGTTTGTATCACTTAGTTCTCTTCGATTCGAAGAAAGCCGTGACACTTTTCATTAAAGAGTATTTTTCAGTGAACATCGTAACTCGAGAGAAGGACGTATTTTTCTTATGTATTTATATACCAAATATGGCCATCCGTATGGAAAGAATCATAATCGGGAACAATTCATGGCGGTTCTTTATGAGGAAATTTCGTTTCATGAATTTCGGTCTCAAGCCTCTTTGAGTGCTTTTCCTATTTTCCTAGAAATATAAGCTGTGGTTTCGATTCAAATATCGTTGAAGAGATAAAAATATGGTGTTATTATAAAAACTATATATGCGACTAGCGCAATATTCGAATGCAATATATGTCGCGTGAAAATTGCTTTTCTTGTGAAACTGTTATACGAGTTTTTTTTCGCATTCCTAGCCAGAGTTACCAAAACATATTACTATTTGTCTTTTTTAAAAGTTAATTCAAAACAAAAAAAATTTATTTTCAATTCGATCTTTTTTTGTTCATGTAATATTTACCTTGTTATGTTAGTTATCTGTGAGCTTATATTTAGATGATATTTGCAGGAAATTACACTAGCAATTATATTGGAAAGGAATTAATTTTCGATTAGTATTTGTCCATTTTGATTCTTGATAGAAGAGGAGAAAATTCGCAAAACTGTGGGAATGCGATTCGTTTTGTTATTCGTTATTTTCATTTGTGGGATGTTGAGCACTTGTTTCTCTTAATATTTATAGACACTTGCAACGGGTGGTAAAAACTCATAATTCGAAGAGTACAATTGCGCTGAACAGTTTTGACTATATGAGAATCATTATCATATTGTTATGTGCCTGAGGATTATATTTATGACAAAATTTCACATCTCTTCTACATTGCTACATAAGCGATGCTTCACTTACTCATGCGGCTTGAATATTAAACCTAAATTTGCATTGCAGCATCGAAATTAAAACAGGAAATACTTGTTCAATTGCGACAATAACTGAAACGCATTAGAATTGTCGGTAACATTTTACGATTCACTAAAAATATAACTTCAATTTGTAGCGTAACTTCACGTAATTACCTCCGCCCTTTTCTCCTCTCAGTCTAACGAAGTATATTGCTTCCAAATCAACGCTTATTCAGTCATAATCGATACTCGAAGTTAAAATTATTCGGGCATTTTCGGCGAGATATCGATTTGTGTAATACACTTCCTTTTTTAACAAAGATATTTTTAATGTCCATTTACAGAGCATTTCCAGCGCAGGTGATAAAAAACTCTGATCTTAAAAACAGAGCTGCTAAAAAGAATATGAAACCGAACAAATTCCAAGCATAATTTTTGATGACAACATCATTTCTGTCACGTCGTGTGAATCAATCCTGAAATGATGGTACAAAAGATAAAAGCAACGTTGGGGCGACGTCACCGCCAACGTGGTCAGTGACATACGTCAATGAGGTGGGTGAGTCGTTTTAAGCTAGTCCTCCCTTCGGCTAGTTTTCACACCCGCTGTATAAGTGGGTGTATTCTTCGGATGACTCAGCAATCGCTTTTTGGTGTCTTGTTACGAGATTCTACACCGATCACGGAGAGGGGAGGGTGTAAACACGAGCAGTCTGTACATTGTGACACCCTTTTGCCCATTCTAAGGGAACCTAGTTATCGACTATGCTCTGTATATATAGATGAGTTTACTCGCGTGATATCCGAGACGCTTCCGAGTCGTAACGTTTTCTTACGTAACAGCGCGCTGAAATACACTTTACTTCAACGCGCTAGGTTCATCCGCCCATTTAAACATGTTTCTATCCTGAGCTCGGCTGAGAGATTAAGCGACGCTTTTCGCAAAATGTGATCGTTTTTAGGATGATAGAGCAACTAGTTGGATTTCTGAGGGTTGGTTTCTGAACTTGAGAAGCATTTTAAGAAAGCATTGATGAAGCTCAAAGGTTATTTGAAGGATAACAACAAATCAAATGGTTTTATTCTCTTATTCGGTATTTTACGATTGGACATTTATTTTCTACCACAGAGACACGAAAATATCTATACTTATTTTCTTCACAACACCCACGTTAATTCAAATGTTTACTCTTGAGCTAAATGATCCTTGAATATAGCTTCAATCAAAACGCTGATTTAAATTATCTTGGATATTTCAAAATTGAAATTATTAGTTTTCAGTGAACTGATTAAAATTCTTGAAATTATTGAATAATGAATAATAAAATTCGCAGATTAATTCTGTAGTAAAAAAAATGTTTTAAAGTGCTAGATGCTTTTTACATAGATATTTAAAAAAAATTCTGCATAATTGATATCCAAATAAAGAAATGAAATCGGCCATATTATGACCGATCGAGAACATTCACTATTATTTCTTGAAAATTTCTAATTTGAATTCAAGCCAACAAAATGCATTTTAGAGCAAGTAAATAAGACATTATTGATCGTGACATGAAAAAATGTTACAAAACTTGTATTCTTGTTTGTTGATGGAATTCATAAAATCATATTTGCACTAATTAATTCCAACGATAAAAAAATAAGAACCTAAACAAACAATCAGGTGAATTTTTTTTTTCAGCAAAACTAATTTCCATAAAACCTTGCGACTTTTAAATCCTGCTCTATCCCTTTTGCAAAACTTCGCCATTTGCGATTATTTCCCGTTCTTGTACGCGCCGAAACAATTATATTCATTCATAATAACGAGCGGGACTTTCAATGATTTGGTATTCTTTTGTTCTGCGGAGGAGAGGATTTCATTACGGGCGAACAACTGCGTGAATTTCTCAGCTTTTAGGTTCTTTTGTATGAAACAGTGACATATCATAACTTTTCTATTCGCGGGCTGCATAAAAAAAGTTTTTCATTTACTTCTCATAACAATATACTTTCATATATATAATAAAAAATACAAACTTATAGTTTGCCATCTTTCCTAACTACAATGTTTATTTCAGTAAAAAGCTTCAATCTAAATTTCGACAAAGATAAATAAAAATGAACAAAATTGGATTTGAAAATCTAACTGAATAAATATTTCTAAAATTGAATCCATGAAAATGACTTTTTTTCATTTATAAGTTAATACAGAGAATTGAAATTTATTTTATTCAAACTGTGGAAATGGTATCGTGATAAGGTTTTGATAAATAGTAAAGTTCATTTAACAGTTTCATGTCAGGTTCCATAAGATAAACATGATTAACGTATCACTGTTTAATGCAGGAAGTCTCTTCGGGCTCTAATTAAAATTGCTAAATTATAATTCCAAGTGCTCGGACAGTAACGTCAAGTTATAGTCGTATAACAAGTCGCGCGAGTGTAATTCAATTTTAGCTACTAATATTTTAGAAGTGTTGTATTCATTGCTGGACCTCGTGAACTCTAATGATCCTAATTATAGTAAGGCGAAATGTGTTGCTGGTTTCTATTAACATAATGGTCACTGTTGTTTCAGTTCAGTCATTCAAAGATCTACTAAATCGTCAGAATATGTTTACCCAGGAACGTATATGTGATGAAAACTAGTTATTTGGTTGAGTTAATGTTTACGGGCGTGCTAATGTGACTAAAACTAGGTTCCGGTTTTATGAAAGGAGTTATGACTAAATCTGCGAATACCCCCGAGCGACCTGAACACTAAATGCTGATTACAAATTAAACTTAATTTGATTAGGAGATGAAAGCCATTCTCTATAGTTGGATTTTATAGATGACTAATTTGATTTTCCTTGAATTTTAGAATTACTTTGATTTTAGATTGATTGTTATTCTTTTATTGAAATCATTTTTGAAACCTTGATATTATGGATGTATAATTTCATCTTTACAGAAATTCTTAATACGCAGAAAAAACGTAATTTTGCAGAGCGTAGTATAAGTGTGTAATAAAATTAACATGACGCTGTAATTTGTTGTAAAAATTAGTCACAAACATGAAAGTACTTTGAGCAAATTAGATTTTTCGCGAACGTTTCTATGGAACGTATTTCATTTAATGAAAATAAATTATGTAATCTGCATGAACTTGTAAATATGTCACATGGAAGGATATTTTATGCAAATTATTAAAGTTAATAAATACAAATTAATTCTAAGTTAGGATCATTCTTATATTTTTAAATTCATAAAAAGTGAAGGAAAATTTAGCAAGCTTATTATAACGTCTGTTTTTATATCATAGTTTCGGAATTTAAATAAGTGGTGTGTTATTTATAATCAATGAATATTTTCTTATTAAACGTTGAATTCTATGTTAAGATGATTTTTATTATTTATATAGAAAAACAAATTTTCGTTGAAAAAAATGAAGGTTTTTTCTGATTTTTTTGGATATGAGAAGTCCAAACATGCCCGTTTTTTGGTATATATTTTTGTGCAGTTTGTTATTTTAACAGTTTTATCATGAAAAAATAATAAATAATTTTTCTTTCATAGCTTAGTGTGTTATGTGTCAAAATAGAAGCCTCTTGCTTATAGAAAGCTCCAAAGATTCCTGAAATGTCGGAGAACGATTTCCAAAGTTAATTTTGCAAATTTAGCACAATACTTTACTTTAATCGATTACTTTTGCGTAGCCGATTTAAAAAAAATAAAGTTATCACCAAAATGAATCTAAGATTGAAAAAACTATTTTTATTAAAAAATTTACTACTAAAATCCTTTTATAAAATCGAAAATTAAAATATCAAAAACATCGTACGCGATATTGTAGAGAATTTATTGTTACGTATTTAAAAAAATATAAAGATCGATTGGATAGATCCAGAGAAATACTTTCTGCAATGTAAAAACCAAGGATTCGAGAAAAACGCGGCGTTTCAAGTTTTAAGTGCGCGTTTCTACTGGCCAGAGGCGACTAGATATTTTTCGTTATAACTATGTAACGAAATTTATTACCTTGAAATTGTTTTAGCATAACATTCTAGGAAGTATAAGGACTTCAAAAATGTTAAAAATTGATATTTTTAAGTTTTAAAGTGTGCTCCCATCTTAATATTCGTAGACAAAAATTTAATAATGTCTTTCACATGATTAAGGAGTCTCAAATTCTTCAACTTGGGTTTAAAGGTTTGAATTCATGTTTACTAAAGGTTTTGAAAGTATTTAATACTTTCGAATTTAATATTCAATTTAGAGTTTAATTTTCAGACAGTTTTAACAATAATTCAGAATCAAAGAATTAAGTATCAAATTTTACATTAAAGAAATTATTTTAAATGAATCAATAATGTTGTATAGTATAAAATTTAAATAAAAATAATATCAATCATATTAGACGTTAATTTAGTTAAAATACTTTTCCGCTCCTATTTTAATTTTGTATTAATTCATTAAGTTAATAATTTTAATAATCTTGATATATTCATTTTTCACAGGTGAAACAAGTCTCTATAACAATTGATTAGAAGAAAAACATCAAAAATGTCGTCGGTGAAGGTGGCGGTCCGGGTTCGTCCCTTCAATAACCGGGAGATAACCCGCGAAGCACAATGCATTATTGAGATGAACGGAAATACTACCTGTAAGTATTCAACATTTACATAAATATTGAAAATAATATTTGGCAACATTATTTTATAAAATATGTTGTAAAATAATAATTTTTAGTTTAGTAGACAATACTATCTTATGTTATAGCATGATTCAAAATTAAATTTAAAAAAGCTATTTCGTTTTGTCCGATGCGGAAATTGTATTTTGAAACTATAATTGTTTCTTCCAATAAATGCGTTTCTAAACATTGAGGGATAAAGGAAAGACTCTCAGAGGAAGCGAAACTGCAGTCTTTCGAAATGCAAGAATCAATACCAGACGCTCGTGAATCAGTGCGAATTCATGATACGTCGAGAGATCCGGCAGCTGCTTTTTATTTACAAAAACTGTTTCTTTGTGTCAGCGTGAGAGATAGATCAGACTTTTGGAAAATAGGTGATTGCATGCTCGAACGCGTACTCGTAAAAAGCTGATGCGGCAAATTGATAGAAATACATATAGTGAAATGTTATTGCCACAATAATAGTTGGATTTGATGAGTCTACATATTTCAAAATATCACGAAATACTGACGTTACGAATACGTAAAACCAAAACTTGCTTGAATTTAAACAATGATTTGTATAAAACTTTTTATCTTCATTATAGACATATACTTTTTTACTAACTTTAATTTTCTTTTTTTACTCAATAATCAATATACTGAAATCTGACTATTAAAAATCAAAAATTCAATTTCATAGAGAAATAGCAATCTACGAATGAATGTCCTTCGATTATCAAAATGATAGGAAACATTTCCGGTTCACAGTATTATGCAATTCTGCCACCCTACTTCTTCATCATGTTCAATATATGGTGATTTGAACCAATTAATTTTTCGGTCTAGCTTGCATATTATTTTATCATTAGGTCGATCTAAAATAAGTGTTTTTTTTATTTTTGGTACCATGAATAGAAGTCATGGTAAGATTAGTCATAAACAAACAATTTAATGAGCTCGTGAACATTTGATAACGATAAAATCCGCGGGAATTAAATAATATTTTTGACGTGAAAGGCCAATTTGCTTTTTAAATTAAAGAAACTTTAGTTGTTTTTTAAATTTTGTGTTAGACTCATAGTATTCCTTCATATTCCACACGTTATATCTCATGTTCAATTTTACTGTCGGGCAAATCAATTAATTCAACCGTAGATACGGAACATTTTTCTATTTTTTGTATTAATGCCACAATTAAAACGATGATTGCGGTACGAATAATATTGCGTTTTAGAAAGTTAATTGGAATAAAATTTATTTTAATTAGAGAAGCATATAATCGTTGCCAGGTTTTCATCGCGCGAAATATTCTGAAACTCTTAAGTTATTGAAATCCCAATAATTAATCTCGTTAATCGTGCCCGATATACGATGCATGTGTGAACAAATTTACTTGAAAAGTAAAGAGAGCTTTACACTAAAGAAAAAATAAATGAATTTTGTAATATTGCCGCATAGATGTAATATATCTGTTTATTAAACAGGCTGGAGTGTCATAATCAATTAAAACGACATTTATCGGGTCAACCGTTTGTTAACTTTAAAGCAGGCAATTGCACAATTTTAATTAAAATTCATCAAATATTTAGTTTTGGAAAGAAGCGCGTAATTTAATGAAGTAATTATGTTTATATTTGACTGTACTTTATAATAGAATCTGGCATCTGAATATTAATGTTATTGTAACTGCTTTAAACGCGATTTTTATAGGGTTCAGATGACAAGTTATGTAAGAAGTTAACTAATAAGAATTGAGTTTGTGATTGCCTATGTGGCGTAACGCTGGGACAATAAGAGATGTGCCGGTAAAAAAGCTATTTTGAATCATTGTCACGTAAAGAGTTACGCCGTAATAAAGTTTCTGCAGTCGAAAGTATATTAAACACTGTAAAATTTCCATTGTTATAATTATCTTTTAACATCATGCACTTAGTTTATAATATTTTTCGTAAATCAATTTGCAGTTTTGCGTGTTTTCATAAAGTTATTATTAAATTAATTTATCATTGAATTTTCGTTATAAAATCATTCTAGTTTCCACTAAATTTAACCTTTAATTTTTCACTTTGCGCTTATTTTTTGCCATTAGTCAATTTTTATTGACATTATCTTTTACCGATTGAATATTTGCATTTGTTTTATAAATTCATTTTCGCTTTATAAATCTCTTGTGAATTTATGCCTTTGTATATGTACCAATAAAGGGGTCTCATTCGTTCAAAAGTGATGACGTTACTATTCGTCAACGAGCAAATGGAACGCCTACGGGGGTGATTCTTGTATGAACATCGAATACGATTATTCCGGAACAAATCATTTGACAGAAATGATTCTGTTTGCTCTAAATGTGTCGGTTTTATTTTTAGCACGACATTCACACTATTACACCTTTTTGTATCTCAGTGTTGAAAGAGTTTATCGCATTATAGTAAGTTTCACATTTTTTTCATTAATAAGGAAACTACCTAGGCTACTTTGTAAGCTTCATCAGCACACATGAACAGATACATGTCTACACTGTAATGCTCACCACACATTCACATACCAACGTGATAAGCGTGACTAACCGTTGAAACAGTTATCTTGCGAAAGTTGGAATTGTGGAAGTTTGACTCTCTCTAGAACTTCACAGTGAAAAATAATAGTATCAGATGAATTTTGTTTAATATTATAAGTTTGACGCCACCGATGGAAGTTTTGCGTGATTGACTAGTCATTCTCTTTCTAAGTGCAGGCTTTGCTCCTAAGACAGGTCATAACTACTGCAAGTAGTGGTGATCAATATTTTGCCGTCAACTCGTAAGCGGCTATTTTCGTGAAAGAGTTACTTCGCATATTATCAAAACGAAACTGCTTTCTAAGCCAACGAAAGATGCTAATTAAGCATTTACGGCATGAAAATGTTTCATTGGTGGATCGTAATTGGAATTATAATTACGGTTCATTGATCCTAAATAATTGCATTTGTTATAATTGCATGAACTTATAAATGTGTTTCAGCAATAACCAACCCCAAAGCACCACAAGGAACAAAAGACGCTATTAAAAGCTTCAACTATGATTATTCATATTTCTCTATGGATGTACGTATATTTTAAAGTTTTATTGTTTATAACGAGCCGAGCGATATACAAAATGCTGGCTGAGATTCGTTAACCCGGGATTGATTTCTTTTATTTTGCTTGCAGCCATGCGACTTGAATTATTCTTCTCAAATTATGGTCTACAAAGACATTGGCGAGGAAATGTTGGAACATGCTTTCGAAGGTAAAAAGTCGCATTACTTTTAACATCTGTACACAATTTGAAAGAAATAAAAAAACAGTATACTTTTTGGAATTCGACTTGAATAGAGCAATTAAAGCTAGAACGTATAAAACGAATGCAGACTGTATATTTGAACATATTTCTCCAAAACTCGTATCGCTCGCAAAAAGTATTGAATTCGTAGAAGTATTCTCTTAAAAAGTTTAATGGTCCTAATCAAACCGCTATTCAAGTCGGTTCCAGACAATTGTAATCCGAGTGTCGATAACTTTGAATGAATTTGTAAACTTTTTGTTCGAGTCGAAGTGGCTTCTTCGAGCTCATTGGCTTTGTCTTTCTTGAAACAGGATACAACGTTTGTATATTTGCTTACGGTCAAACCGGTGCCGGCAAGTCGTACACGATGATGGGTAAGCAAGAAGAGGGTCAGGAGGGTATCATTCCGCAGATATGTAAGGACCTTTTCAAGAAAATCAGCGCGAACTCTTGTGAAGAACTTAAGTACTCGGTCGAAGTTAGCTACATGGAAATATACTGTGAAAGAGTACGCGACCTCTTAAACCCGAAGAACAAAGGCAACCTTCGTGTCAGAGAACACCCTCTCCTCGGCCCTTACGTTGAGGACCTTTCAAAATTGGCCGTCATGTCTTACCAGGATATTCACGACCTCATTGACGAAGGAAATAAAGCACGGTTAGTATTTTCAAATGTGTTTGTTATTTTTTATATAAACATTTACATTATAACTTTCATCAATTAATACATCTTAACAGATCGTGTTGCGTTCGGGAATTCGATTTAAATAATTATACAAATATTGAAAAAGTCTACAAATACTTAAGCATGATATGTTGTTTTCGAAATTTTATTAAAGTCAAATTGATAGGTCGGTATAATGTTAGGTCGAAATATTCACAACTACAAATTAACCATATTTCTCACGATATTTCAGAACGGTAGCCGCAACGAATATGAACGAAACATCGAGTAGGTCACATGCGGTTTTCACAATATTCTTTACACAACAAAGACAGGATTTTACGACAGGCTTAGTGACAGAGAAAGTCAGTAAAATCTCGTTGGTGGATTTGGCGGGATCAGAGAGGGCCGATTCTACTGGAGCCAAGGGTACAAGACTAAAAGAAGGCGCCAACATCAATAAAAGTTTGACTACTCTGGGCAAAGTTATTAGCGCTCTCGCAGAAATAGTGAGGATTCATTTTACCATAAATTTTATGAATAGTTTTTCCAACAACTTTTGTAACAAATAGATCATTTTTTCACTTACTCTATGCATCAATTACTTATGTCTATTTTATTTCACTTTCTCAATCTAAGTCTGTTTTTAATAAGCTATTAATAATAAAATGCTTTTTTCTTGCTATCTTGCTTTGTCGGATTTTCAGGCGGTAAGTGCAGCTTGCCTTAAGCTAACTCCAAGTAGTAGTATCATAAATCACTTTTAAGCCTAAATAAAATTTCATAGAATGGAGATAATGGAAAGAATATATATATATATATTTTTACTGTTTTCCAGGCGACAAAAAAGAAAAAGAAAGCAGATTTTATACCCTACAGAGACTCGGTTCTAACTTGGCTCCTTCGGGAGAATTTGGGGGGTAATTCTAAAACTGCAATGATAGCTGCTATTAGTCCCGCAGACATTAACTACGATGAAACATTGTCTACGCTAAGGTAAGAAATTGTATACAATTCATATGACAGGGAAGCTAACTTATACTATTTAGTACGATGAAGATGATAACAATAATGTAATTATTTTCTCTTAAAAAAGATACGCGGATAGAGCGAAACAAATTGTATGCAAAGCTGTCGTTAACGAAGATGCAAACGCCAAACTCATCCGCGAGCTCAAGGAGGAAATTCAGAAACTTCGTGAGCTACTAAAACAAGAAGGCATTGACTTCCAGGAAGGTAAGATGCAGATTGAAGTTTGTTTTATTTCGCGCTTCATGGGATAACCGTAACCGAGATTAAATAATAAAATCAAAAAGTGCCGGGTTCGCACCAAACATTGACACTACTTTTCTCTGTTCCCCTTTGCATTCGACACAGGGCCAGATGGCAAACTCACATACGAAAAGAAAGAATCGAGTAAGTAAAAGCTGCTTCAAAGAAAGTTTTGAGCGAGCTTTTTCTCAGCTTCGAACAAGTGTACTACTGTCAGAGAAACGTTAATTAACAGCAAAGGCAACCTAGAAACGTATTTTTGATCAGCCGTCTGAATCTTCTTCTATTTAGGAAGATTGCTCGTAATTTACAACAAGTCGTAAATTCTTGTGTCTGTTGAATTTTCCCTGTAATTGAGTCGGTCGTACACGGATTAGTTTACAGCGGTAGTATACTTGTACGACGGACATGTTATTCTTTATTAAATTAGCTTGGGCTGTCGACTCATAATTTGTGTTTTCGTTAACTCTGACAGTTTTGTTAAGAGTTGTTCATCGTATAATAATCTATGTAATCGGCTTGCATTCAATTCTGCGTCAAATTTCAATAAGAATATGTTTAAATGGGAACGAAAGCTTTGATCGAATTAAATTGTGTACGAACTTTGCCATGTTTTCTCGTTCTATTTGAGTTCTCATATACGAAGCTACAATAATGACAACTCTGAAAAATGAAGTTCGTAATTGTTTCGCCTTTTTTATTCCGTCTAGTGGCTTAAAGCATTACTGCGGAACGAGTATGACACGAATGCCTTGTAATTACACTCCATGGCAGCATTGCGACGCACCAAAAAAGATTTCGCCATGTTGTGTCTTAAAGCTTGTCATCAAAGTGAACCATTTCTTAGTGTTAATGTGCTTACAAAAAGTTTACCATATTTCTTTTCGTCTTAAAATCGTGATTTTTCAGACAAATTGGTTCGAGACTTTAATCCAATTTTAAAGTGGTTTTCATGTTTTAAACAATGTTTTTTCAAATTATGATTCTTAACGAATTTGAATTCTACTTTTCTGTTGGAATATTGACTACCAAATTTAAATTAGCTTTCAGTGTTATCCATTTTTTAAATTCGGTATATAAATATCGAAATCAAAATTTTTAAGTGTGTTTGCTTAGTATTCATTAATTTTTGTCTTTAATTTTTAGGAGATGACTCTTTGTTTATAAGAACATCGAAGCGCGAGGATGACGTCAAAGAATCTAGACAAAGATTACCTTCACACGGTGCTTCGACCTTGGCTGAAGAAGCTGTGGAGCAGCTGCAAGCTTCAGAAAAGCTCATTGCAGGTAAATGATTAATAAACATTTTAGAATCATTAAACATAATACAAGAATTATCTGATTCTCATTAATTCGTACGTTTTTAGAATTGAATGAAACATGGGAAGAAAAATTGAAACGCACTGAAGCGATCCGTCTTCAAAGAGAAGCTGTTTTCGCGGAAATGGGTGTCGCCGTTAAAGAAGACGGTGTTACAGTTGGCGTGTTTTCGCCGAAGAAAACACCACATTTGGTCAATCTAAATGAAGATCCACTGATGTCCGAGTGTCTCATTTACTACATCAAAGATGGTTTCACAAGGATTGGTAGTGCTGAAGCTAATATACCACAGGACGTACAGTTGTCTGGGCCATACATTCTCAGTGAACATTGTGTCTTTGAAAACCATGAGAATATAATTACACTCATACCTAAAAAAGGAGCACTCATTTATGTTAATGGCAGAGAAGTCACAGATCCAATTGTTTTGAAAACTGGGTCTCGTGTTATATTAGGCAAAAATCATGTGTTTAGATTCAATCATCCTGGACAAGGTAAGCTTCCCATAAATATTTTATTTTTTTCAACTTTAGTTATTTAAGTTTCAAGATTTAAAAGAAATTGGTGAAAAACATTTGTGTGGATGAAAAAACAAGACATGAAATATTTCAAAATTTTTTAACATTTCAGTTTCGAAATAATAACGTTTTAAAATAAACGTAAATTCATAGGTTAGACTACATTGTCAATATCACTATACAAAAATATTAATAGTAGTTTCACAAATTTGATTATCTTAAAATCGTTAATAGTGAATAATATTGAAAAATAATAAATTATTGTTTCAACTTTTGAATTGCTTTCCTTAAATTTCCAATGAATCTTGAAATATTAATTTATTTACTATTCTACTTAAATAGTATTTATTTACAATTTTCAAATGAGTTTTTATTAAAAATTATTTTAATTACAAATATAGTTATTATAATTAATATTTTAGTATTAAAAATGAATTTTAATTTTCTAGTTCGTATAATAGTTCTAGGTACATAACTATTATTTAAACATTTAGAATAAAATATAAAGAGGAAAAATGTTTATAGAACAATAGATAGATTAATTATAGCTTCGATTAAACCATATAATCTATTTTACTTTTAATTCATTCTAAATTAATAGAATCACTGAATATTTTATTATTTTATTAGAAATAGAAAAAGATTTTTAATCTTTCATATTTTTTGTATTACATTGATTTAATTTTCAAATATAAATTAATATGAATTTTTTTCAGTATATTCAAGTTCTACTACAAAAATAGGTAATTTTTATTTATTAATGTTTTATTTCAATAAATTATTCATTTTATTCCTTATTCTTTTTTTTAAAATTTTTGAATTTGTATGGTAGAATTAAATGCCGATAGGTGCTGCCACCGTACAAATTGAAAATGAGTTATGATCGTTTGTGCAGGTCAGTTCTAAAAAAATGGCTGACCTGGACATACGGGAGTACCATTACAGAATAGTATTTAATTCAGAACCGATAAGCTATCAGAAATTTTAAGTATATTCTGCAAATGTAGTCAGCCAAAAATATTTTATATTCTCTTTTAACATTTTTCCATATATTTAGGTAATAAGCAATATTATTATCTATTACTATATTTGTTAGATAGTCTAGATAATAATATTTCATTTTTCTTTAAGAGTATTCAAATTTTTTACTTTAATATACAAATTAAAATTATTATTTTTTATCTAAATTGTAGTTCGTGAAAGACGAGAAAAAGGTTCTCCTGCTGAAACTCCTGGTAATGGAGAAACTGTCGACTGGAATTTTGCACAGATTGAACTTCTTGAAAAGCAGGGCATTGATCTCAAAGTAGAAATGGAAAAGAGATTACTCGTTCTAGAAGAGCAGTTCCGCAAAGAGAAAGAAGAAGCAGATCAACTTTTTGAGGAGCAGAGAAAGGTAACAAACATCGCTCGTCAAGTACTATACGTTTCAACTTGTCAAAAGTTACAGGAAACTTATTCGAATTTGTGATTTGTACTTCAAAGAACAAATCTGTAATTTTAATCAGGTTTCTGAAATGCTAATTAGTTATTTGAATAATAATCATGTTTATAAGTTAGTTTTAATACTAAAAGAAATTATCCATTGCAGAATTATGAAGCTCGAATAGACGCTCTG
>JABFQD010001330.1:0-18789 GCA_022817045.1 Psix sp. ZL-2020 | reverse complement strand
TAAACTAATAATATTTTTAAATATAATTGCGAAACCTCATTAAATAAACATTTAAAATAATCAATAAATAATAAAGGGCATGTACTGTTTTTAATTAGCTAAGATAAAGTATTATCTTTTATCAAGTAAAGTTCATATTTTGCATATTTTTTGTTTTATAACTTACGAGCATGGTACCAGTTTAACTAAAAATGAAGTGCATTCGTACGAAGAGTTAAATTTGATATGTTTATAAAAAAGCACCGGCGACTCAACCCCTCTTAGATTAGAATCAACGTCAACATTAGGAACTTTCGACGATAAATCAGGTGATAAAATTAGCTTGACGGTTATCGTCACGTAATATCATCTTTTTTACTGACAAATCAATATTTAGGGCTCATCAATAGATGAAATGGTTTTATTACTAAGTAAGAGAAACTGAAATATCAGATGTACAATTTCACGAAAGTATGTGCTTTTGAAAAGCTTGCTCGCCAAATTTTCATGACTTCTCGTAATTCAAGTACACCGATTGTACTTGGGCAAGAAAAACTGCACTTGATATAAAATCGGTACCAAAGAATCGCCTGCTGTTCTCAATTACGTCTCAACAAGGTTTTTTCAAGTCGAATACAGATTCGAGAACTCACGTTGCTTTTATGATTGATGTCATTGCGAAAAAAATTCGACAAGTGTTCATTGATTTTTTTGTTCAGATTATTTCACTTAGTTGGCTTTTTTATTTTTGTCATTTGTAGTATATAACGAAACGCGCTATAACAATTAAAAAAAAACTTAGATTGAGTTTAAGATTTCCGCATATATTTTGTGTAATTTAATGTACAGTATATTTTGATGTATTTTCATTTCAAAATTGTAATGAATAAAAAATGATTTATAAAATTTGTTTAAAAAATAGTTAAAAGGAAGGAAACATTAAATAATTGAAAATTGAAGTTAATTTTTTGATATATTGACATTAAAATAGCACAAGCTATTTTGTGAAATTTAAATAAATGATTTGACATATGTAAATTTTGTTTGGTAGTTTAGTTTGTCAATAAATAAAAAGAGAAAATTAATGTATTACAAATTACAACGTTTACCATTATTTTTGTTACCATAAATTCACGTCGTGCTTTTTACTATCGAGCTGACAAATTTGCAATATAAATTCTAATATTTTCATTGTAATTTTGAAATTTGACAATTTAGCTCAGCAATAATGTAAACATACGTGACAAATTTTTAAGATGAATGGTAAACGTTGCAATTTTTAATAAATTATTTCTCACTGTGTATTGTAACTTTTTTGAATCCGTTAAGAATTTTGGTTGATTTGTTTAAAAAATATATGTAAAATGTATATATGTATATATTGTAAAAAATTTAATTAACTCATTAGTACTTGAAAACAAAACTAGGTTTCGTAAATGCACACTAATTATTATGAAAGCTACTCAAAAAACTGAATATTCCACAAACAGCAAAAAAAACTTATGCAATTACTCATGAAAATGAATTCTTGAGCAATTCTTTTTCATCTTGGTTAAATAGTGTTCATAATTTGTTGAAATCATCTTCCAGTTGGAAATTTTAATCCCTCTTATAAGTAAAGATGATTCTCATTGATTTTTAAAGTTATGAATTATTAATTTGGAATGTATGAAATATGTTCAAGATGAGCTCATTACATTGCTCACAATTAATATAAAAATAATGTAGCTTCCACTGAAGCTCTAATAAAAAGATGTTTATGCTACAGTAGAAAATAATTGAAATAAAAAAGTCATGAATAAATTACAGAAAGACACTGTAAAATGATTCTTATTTCAACACCAGTTTGATGTAACAAGTTTTTGTGCTGTTGTCGATTCAACAATTTTAGTACATCTCTTACTCGCCAATCTAAACTTGTACTTATGCCAACCACTTCTATATGTCTTGTTCATGAAAAAGCACTACTAATATGTGGATAATTACTATTCCTCTCTGACAGACTGCGACGTGCAGTTTACCGCGCAGCGAGTAAATTCGCAAACTAATCATGTCGAAACGATTTATGACTTTATCTATATCCCAAATTGCAATAGTCGTGCACTTGTTGAATCTTAACACGTACAGTTGACGATTGAAATAATGGCACTCGAACTTTGACGTATTTTGTCTTAAAACCTTACTTTAATCTAATTATTATCATCGCGTGACAGGCAACATTCAATCAACTTGACTCACTTAAGAATCGTTTCGAGTGATTACTTAAATTTAGATTTAGCTCTCTAGAATGTGAAATTTGAGAAACTAAATGGATTTTTTCATCTTAGATTGAGAATCTGTTAGACCGACAACAAAGTCAAGTAATATTTATGTATAAAGTGAGCATAAATCTCACTTGGGTTTTATAGCCTTTCGAAATATATTTTGAAAATGGCGGTAGCTGATAGGTACAGTCAAAAAGTACGATTTTGTATTCCGTTGGGAATCTAGGCATATAAGGAGTTGGTGCACAAGGGCGTTCGCGTTTGACCCAAATTCAATGCATCGTGTTGCGATACCATAATATGACGCGTGTAACAGTATAAGCGATAGGATCAATTTCCTGGAGGGACGAATGCAGTTTTAATCTAGTTCGAAAGTGTAGCATTCTCTTTAAACCTTACGTTTTCCCATATTACTCGTTATGTTTTGTAAAAGCTTTTTTTTTCAAGGAAATTCAATTTTTTTCACAATTCACGATATATCAAACATCAGTTAAATCAACATTCAATCATATATATATTTTCAATCATTTTAGTTTTTGTCATAAAAACTTGCCTTACTCTTTTTCCCGACTGATTACCTTCTTTATTTTAGGAAACATGGTGTAGGAGGTGGTGGAGCATTTCTCAAAGGAGTTGGTCGACGACAGCGAATTCCTTTTCGCCACAACTTAGTCAGCACTTGAGAAAGGACCAACAGAAAGATTTGACCAAAAAAGTCAAAGAGCTGCCATTTTCATCATCTGCGTCTTTGCTGGATGGTAAAGATGCGAGGAATAGTAAAAAAGAACTGAGCAGTAAGCAACCAAGTGACGCCGATCCCAAAGATAAAATTGCGGACAAAGACGGCGGTGAGCATTTACCTATTTCCTCTGTAGCTGGTCACAGTGCAAACTTTCCGCGCTGCAGAAACAATCGTTCGTTACGCATATTGATTGCTGGAAACAATATTTTTCGAGAGCCATTTTAACCCTCTGATGAGATTTTCATAGTTACTAAAACCAACGAACAAAGTCGATGCATTTGCAACAGAGTTTGATAAATAAGCTTTATTGTCAACAAAAATAATAGTGAATTGTCTTAATTGAATATTTAGGGTTGGGGTAAGATAGATGTTTGTATACACACATATATCACTTGATCTCTAATAGAGAAACATAGTGTAGCCTGAATCTGCTATGCACGTATGACACTAGTTCCACCGATCGATCCAGGTCAATTATTTATATGAATCTTCGAGATAATAGATTTCAAAGCTACGATTCGTCTAGTCAAATAACAAGCATACGATCAATAAATTTATGTTTATTATTGGCGTGTGAAATTCGAATCACTGAGGCGAAGTATATCTTGTACAAGACTAAGTGATATTTCAAAGGAGAGTGAAGAAAAGAGAAATCTGGTGTTTATCTAGAAATAATGAATGTTAACTTTTCATATCATTATTAATAAATATAAAGCCAGCCTTATACTTAAATTTATAGAATAACTTCAAAACAGCTTCAACAATATTTACACATATTTATACTCACCCAGTTCCTTTCCCATTTTACCTCACTCTTCTTAAAAACGAATTACATTATTAAATACATTTCCGCTGAATGATGATAATAATAATAATCAGTACAAACAACATGATTATCACACTAAGATCATAGGAGCATTAGAACTTACAGAAACATGTAAATTAATATTTGCACAGTTACAGCAGATACAAGAGTCTAATTTGTCCAGTCAAAGCACCTCATTAGTCACTCTTCATATTATCTCGGACCGGTTGTTTGGGTCATCCAAACTATCTTCAAGTACCTGGAACTCCTCGAATTCCATTTTACCGAAATCCTGATTACGCATCCAGTGATTTTCATTAACTTGCCACTTACTTAGTGCACCATTGAAACCATAAGTTAAGCATGAAGATCCGGTATATTTACCCAAATTGAATTCCCTCGCCTCCTCTTTCTTGGGTTCCAAGGCCACTACCACCGGTGGTTCTCGTTTATTATTTTCTTTAATCTCCTCTTCTCTATCTTCCAAACTACAGATCTCAATACTTGGAGCTTCCGCGATAGCATCGCAATCTTTGATATCAAATGAATTTCTGTCGTCTACCAAACGTCCAGTTAATTCCAGTCTGCTATCGCAAGAATTGCTTTTTACTAGCCGAAATTTAAACCGGTCTTGGTCCATCGTATTGAACCGTTTCACTGAGGGTACCGGTGATATTAAAGGACCGTTGGATGCATGAACTACCTTTCCTCCGTAATAGGTCACTGAAGTACCACGTTCGCGAATCTTCTTCAACACATCTGGGGATACGAAGTGACCCATTTTTTCTGCTCTTCGTCTTGCCTCTTCTTCTGGAGTATCGATTTCGTCTTCAGAGGATGAATAGCAAAATGCACTTCCTGGATCGGTGTCTGGATAGTCGCTGGATACACCTGAGCTGACGCTTCCCGAATCCCAATTCCGCTTTTGGTTCTGGTAACGTTTATTGATTGCTGTTTGGTAGGATGGCGCAGGAGATTTAGATTTAAGTTTAGCAATTTTTATCAAGTTGGATGGTGAATTTACGGTCTGCGCTTCGAAGCACTGGGCCAGGATCTTGGTTTTAGATTCACTTTTACTGTTGTCCGTGTCTTCGGAAGATGTTTCTTTCGGTAAATCACTTCCGCTGAGATTCTCGAAATGTTTGGTCAGGTCCTTGGCGCGACTGGAAGGCCTTGACCTGTTTGCCCATTCATAAAGTGGCAAGCAAAAATGTAGTTAGCTTGTGATTGGTAATTAAATTTCAGGATTCTGAGTCATAAAGATGAAATTGATTTCAAAGTGAGTGAATGCAACATTGATGAGCTATTAATCTGACAATCAACGACAAAAAGATAAATGGATTATCTACGGAAGAATCCTGAATGTTTTTGTAGAGTGAGACAAAAAGTTTAATTTTTGATTATGAAGCGAATAACATAATATCAAGTTAAAAGAAATTTTTAACTCTAATTCGGAATCTTTAGAATGTCAGATAACTAGCGAACACGAACAATATATACTTGTGAAACTTTGCTCTAACTTTGTAGTGCATACTTTACGATGTTACTTATTTCTTTTTTTTTTGCATAAATGAACTTCTCAAATTTAATACGAGTTATAAAATAAAGTAAGGATTTAGTGATTATTACTCATATTAATTTAATATGAATTACTAAGGCATTTTTATAGGTACATCAGTGATATTTTTAACAAGTGAGGAATAAATTTATATGAAATATTAAAACTTTATATTTGAAGCATACTTTTCAAAATGTCATTGCTTTCTTTCGTTTGTCTGATAATGTTTTATATCTATAATAATAACTTTCTTTTACGATCGCTTCGTTAACGTAGACAACTTTTTTCGTTTGATCGATGTTAATGAATTCAACAACTTGGCATGATAAAACTAAACTTTTGACAATTTGAAGCGCTGCGTAGTAAGTCATTGCAAGTCACTGAGCTCGGTGTATAATTTTACATAAGCTCACGAACTTGAAGAGTACTTTAATATTCTAACCTCCAACTTGCCTAGAACAAGTGAACCTTAGCTTAGATGTAGTAAACCTTGACAATTGAAATATACATATGACACAAAATAACAATAAATTTCCAAAGTTGGACAGAATTTAACTATTACAATGTATTTTGAAATCAATTTAAATTTAATTCTCGCTCAATTAATCGTTTAATAAAAAGATATTAAGGTACCTGGATTTCTCAACGATCTCATTTTTATCGTCCTCGTTCGATGTCTTTTTAGATGATTTTTCTTCTAACTCGGACTGATTGTCTTCTTTTTTATTGGGGCTTTTGCTCGTTTGTTTTCCAAGTGCAGCCGGATCTGGTCCTTTGGCGCCATTTTTGAATGTCGCTTCAAACATTTCTCGAACATTTCGCACGGTATCAGGGTTGGGAAGTTCGTCATCAATTAATTCACGGTTCACCCTAATCGGCTGATAGAAAAAATGTTTTCGCAGCGAAGACTGCCTGCAAGTCTTGTTGCTGAGCTTGTCATTGGATTTGGCAACTTTTCTTTCGACGTTTCGGAATTCCATGGGCAACTTACTTGAGTTGCCGTTTGTTGTTACACTTTTCGACGAACTTTTACGCTCTATCGATTCCGCACGGACAGGCTCTATTATTACTACGTTGTTATCCAGAAGCAATTCCTGAAACAAAATTCCAGTCACGTTACCGTGTCAAATGAAACAGTAACTGAGATAAAAGCCATATGCGGCAATATCATGCTATTACTTATTTTCATATTTCTTTTTACTTGCGGAATTCGTTATAGAACAGTTCATGGCTCTGGTACCTATTATTTTGAAGTGATGTTTGAACATGATTTGCAGACTATATTAGATAGTTGTCTAATAATACTGAAATAGCTGTTATCTCGAATTGAGATATGATAAGTATCTAAAGTAAAGTCAAGTAAAAGAAGAAAGTTACAGATATTATTTTGATTGTATCTTCATTATATGCAGCTGTGAAAGTTTTTCAAATAATTCTAAAAAAAAATTGTACTATTAATGTAACATTTTATTAATATTTATTTGCTCTATAAAACCTGAAGGATATAAGAATGACTTTTATTTACATATTGAATATTCAAACTTCTTTATAATTGTTTTGATAAAACTATGTGATTTTGAAAACAATAAGAATTATACTTTATTCAGATTATAAAAGACATTATAATTAGAATATCAAATAAAATTATTATTGAAATGTAATATGAATTTTAATATTATTTCAGACATTGTACTTTTTACCAATTTCACAATATAAATAGAAGTGTTTGTGGGCTTGCAAATTAATCCTGTGAATTTATTTTGCATTGTCTTTAAGAAGGATCCATTATTATTACAGTAAATAAAAACACCTATAATTATAAACAAGTTTCAATGTCTGCGAAAGACTGTTTTATATGACTACGTAGTTAGATCTTCGTAAAGTTACAATACCAATCGAAATAGAATGCGGGTTCAATTAAAACTAACAGTAGAGTGATGAGAGAGCTTAATCTGATATTCATTGACTTTTATCTCTTACCAAAGAACATAAATCAAACTTTTTATTCATAACAATTTTTTAAAAATAAGTGAACGAAGAAATAAATATCACTTAGAAAATCAAAGTATATCAATAAAAAACCGGAATAAAAACAGTTTTATTTTCATATTATTTATCAATTTCTTTACAGCACTTAAAGATGTGCTAAAAATGATTAAATTGCATGAATAAGTTATTAAGGGGTGTAGATTTTGTGAGAACCATTTTTTTAAACTTATTACATATTTTGCATTGTACTAAAAATATTTTATCTTCTTTGTTAAATATTTACCTGAAACGAATATTCTTTCAGGTATTGCATGAGCCCATCATATGTGACATCGCCATTGCCGAAATTGGCATAGAGATTTTTTCCAAAAACATTGGATTTGACGATTTTGTAGCGCACGTGGTCAAACTCTGGTTCGCCTGCTTCCTGACAGTCTATCGAGTCTGCACAACTGCGTGACCTAGTCAAGCTAGCGTGGCCGCTTTTTTTCTCTTCAATGTCGTAATTGTGATTTCGCTTTGCCGAGTTCATCTTTACATCAGCACCATCATCGACTGACCTACGCCGGATATCACTGTCACATTCAGATCCTAGGCCGGGATCAGAACTGTCAGATCTTGTTTCGAATCCGAAGCTACCTTTAACTGCACTGCACGCTTTACCAATGATGCTTGAAGTCTCTTTGACAATCCTTTCAAACCTGCCTTCGTGTTGTCTGTTTCTCGAACAAGACCTTTCAGCCAAATTTTCTTGTTCAAAGAAATTTTTCGCATTTGCGACGCTTGATTCTTCTTCATTTTTATTGTTTTCTTTCCCTGGAAAAAAAAAACAAAAATAAATTGATATCGATTGATGCTGAGGTAATTATAGATTCAACGAGATAATTTGATTGAAATTTCAGGACTTCGACAGGAATTGAAGATAAGAGGTAATAAAGATCGAAGAAATATAAAAGTGTCTTCAATATGTCAATAAACTAGGTTTATTATTCATCCGTATAACATTCTATCGAGCTTTCATTGCCCGATTTTGCCAAAAGTCACTTATAATGAGTTCATGAATAGCACACTGTACCCAGTCGAACAATAGAACGACATAATACATGATACTATACTATAAAGAAAATTGATAACATTGGGACAATCGTTTTTGAGAGAAAGACAGATAACTAATCGTGATACATTTAAGCTAGTAGAATCTAGCGGCTAGATGAAAAGAACCTGTCTGTCCACCTGATATTCAATTGCTTATCAGTTTATTTTACAGATCACAGCTGTCTGCGTTTTATCAATTACGCTGCGGCGAGATAAATCTGGGGATAGCCTTGTACGAGTTGATAATAAATGATTCCCGACGGTGTCGCAAATGTTCTTCCGAATAGATTGCATTTTATAAGCTTAACTATGTGCAACGTTTCAATAGAAAAGCGACTCCAATACTTGTAAAGCATGTCTTATTGAGATTTTAGAGAAGCGAATAGAAAGATCAAAGTGAAAATTTATTTTATGATCTTTTGATGATGCTAGTAAAAAAAAGTCTTTTAGTGAAAAAACGTGAAC
Source organism: Psix sp. ZL-2020 (assembly GCA_022817045.1). Taxonomy (NCBI): domain Eukaryota; kingdom Metazoa; phylum Arthropoda; class Insecta; order Hymenoptera; family Scelionidae; genus Psix; species Psix sp. ZL-2020. Next base: position 9,892 of record JABFQD010001330.1, on the reverse strand, counting down.
TTTTGGTTCAACTCCAATGAAGCTTATGGTACTTTTTTTTGAAGAGGAAAATTAATTTAAATGAGATGCAGAATAGACATTTTAAGAGATGATAAAGGATGTGTCCTCATAGTTAGACAACGATTTTCGTTAATAATTCCGAGGTGATAAAATGAGATACATAAAGTATACTGAATGAAGAGAAATTGTTCTTTGCCGTGAACTTTTCTAAAAGCTCTTTTTATTTGCTAGTAGTTCGATACGTTCTTCTACGATGAACGTACGATACTGGACTTTATTTATACCATTTTCATCGCAAGTGATTTTTTGTTTTAATTGTAGATACATGTTTTAATGATTTGTTTTTTATTCTACGTTAATTGTTTTAATCAATAATAATCATTTTTATTTTGATCTCTGTTTTCTGTTTTAAAATATTCACCACTTTTTGCTACTTTGAAATGATTTTTTTGAGTTAAATATTTTATCATTCAATTTAACGTTTGAAGTACTTTATGATTTGGAATTGAAAATACTATTTTAAGATAAATTCTTTTACGATAATTAATATTGATCTCGTTTTATGAAAAATATGATTGGTTAGAATGAAGAGCAAATACTTTTATGATTATAACTTGTTTTTCAAATTTATCTTTAAATTTCTTTGAATTCTGTGTTCTGATTAAAATGAAAAAAAGTCACTATCAAATCGTTAGTTAATTATGTTATTTTATTGGTGAAACGTTAAATATATTTAAGAAATATCTCGTAATTTGTAGGTCACGAAGGCAATTTCTATAGTTATGTTACGTTAAGTATGTTTTTTTTAATACAATATATACTCATTACTTCAATCAGCAAATAGATTCATGAAAAAATTCAATTGAATGCTGACACAATCGATATGAATCATTGAATCATTACTTATGATTAAGATAATATGAATCTGAAATTCAATTCACAGAAGTTGAATTTGTATTCATAATTAAAGCGTTAAATACTATTATAAATCAACTTTACGTAAATTTCTATCTAAAAATAAAAATTATAAACTGAAAATATATTTGCTTGTGAAATTGTCATTAAAAATTTGCATATTTATTCAGACTTAGACATTTAAACGAGACACAAAATGAAATCAAAATTTGGTTAATATATCTCACTGCAACTGTCATAACATCTAATGCATTCTTCATTCACTTGGACCTATCTCCCCAGATAAGACAACCACTAAACTTAAGTGCCAAAACACATTCTACTCTACATTCCTCTTGACTACCAGCAACAAGTTCAAGACTCTTGACAAATTACCTTCGACATGTGCGAACTCATCTGCACCCTCATTTCTGGTCTTAGACCTACGAATGCTGTCATCTACTGCGTCAATTTCTACGACTTTGTTAATCCTGGTTTGGCGACGCGTAATGTCATTGTCAATGACTTTGAGCACTTGAGGTCGGCGCGACATATCTTCTGTATCCTCGTAATCCGAGATCCAGATGGACTGCGATTGCTCAGCTTCTTCAGTCGGCGTGTCCTCTTTTTTTTGGCAAGGTTTCACGACCGCGATGTCCACGTGCGACTGCTGGTACTTGTCTTTCTGCGATTGTCCGGTTTCCTTATCATGACCGACGGAATTCCGCTCATTAGTTGTCTCCTTTTCCGGGTCTTTGTCTCTGCTCTGATCTTGGCATTCAATCCGTTTTAAGGGAGACTTTTTTCGTCGATGTTTAGATTCTGCTTCTGCCACCTCTAGACGCACATTTGACAAAGGAAGCAGTTTCAATACATCGAAATATTCCAATTCGTCCTCGTTTTCGAACAAAATGCTATCCAGACTACGGTGCTCCTTGCGTTTCCGCTTTACCTATCAGGAAATATTCAGTTTAGTTGAATTTCGTATTAAATCGTAAATCGTAAAATCGTGAAAAAATCATATTTCAATTTTGTTTCAACATTTTTAACGTTTTATTTCAATCTTTGACATTTTTTTATAAACAAATTATATTTATTATAGAGGTGTAATAATATGAAGGACAAATAAATAGTGATTATAAATTAATATGTTGTGTAGAATGTTAATAGGAAATTTTTCTGATAACAAGATAAAAAGATTTTGAATTGCATTTTAGGAAGTGTTAAATGAATTTGAAGTTAGCAGAAAAGTAAACGTGGATAGAAAACCGTGTTTGATTAGTTTACTTTTTGTGGAAGTTAAGTTTACAATTTATGTTAACAATTTAGTAAATGTCTAATAAAAAAGAAGAAAAATGAATTTTGGTTAAAATATAAAGTATGTAGTATTTTCTTTATTTGATTATGAGGTTTAATAACAGAATCGTTATAAATTTATGTATCAGATAATTTAAGATATAAAAGAAAATAACAGAAATATTATTTTAGTATCAAATGCACTATTATTTCTTGAAATATTACTTTGAATGATGAATCAAAACCATGTAGTTACCGTTACTCATTATATGAATGTAAGATAATACTTCAAATTAACGAACTTAATTTCGAAACAAGGTTGTTAACTTTTTATATGAATTTTTTAAACAAAAAATGCGTTTGTTGTAACATTACATTATCGAAAACATTCGGAATAAGAAAATGTAAAGGTAAATCTATACAAAAAATATATCCGTCTCACATTACAAGTTTAAAATGTACACAATCGTATTAAAATTGTATGTATTACAAACATAAAACTAGTCAGTTTTTTCTTCTGTATATATAGTTTTGTAAAATGATCTTGATAGAAGAGAAAACGAGATAATATGTAAAACAAATTTCAATTCCAATTATGTTCCTAGAATCACATTTTACTTTTTTTAAAGTCATCAAAGTACTTCAAATTGTTATTTTCATCTGTTTCGTACTGATGTTTTTTTAATTATAACAATTCCAAAACGATACCCTTCTTCATGTTGTCTAATTTTCTCAACAATTTAATGTTATCAACAATGAAATAACATTAATTCCGATCTCAATATAAAAAATTAATCTTACCTTATAAAGTATGATTAAACTACTCCAAATAGTTTGAGCGATTTTCTTAATTCATAAAGATATTATTTTCTCAAAAAAGTTTGACTACAAGTCTGATTTAATATTAATTTACCTGCGTATAAATGCAATCAATACTGCGATTCCCTTCAATAGGCCAATTGTCTTCGACAATATCGACCAATCCACTGACAGTATCAAGATCCTGAATGCTGCAATACTTCCTCGGTGGTGAATTTCTGACAGCGTGAGGCCATTCGAGAATGTTGAGTCGATGTGGTTGAGGTTTGTTTGCGCGATTGACGTAAGGCAGTGGGTCCGGAAGTGACGACAAAGCAGGAGGAATGGAGTGTAGTTCGCATACAGATTTGGAGTGGTGGTTCTTAGTCTCGCTGGATCTTTCGTACGAGCCTGTTAGGTGTTGCTGGCTTTTTGACAACCTTTTAAAAATCATTTGTCATCAGACCAAATCTTACATGCAAATGCCAAAAGCGAAATTTCGATGTCGTAAATTCGTGACTTGTGTCATTAAGGGTATTTCATCATGTACGCTTTTTCGTTTGGAACAAATATATGGACCAGGTGACGGTGCAATTATGCTACCCGCGAATCATTGCTCCGAATGGGGTTATGCTAATATTCATATGCGTGGGATGAAATTAAAAAGTTGATACATTTTTTGGCTCGTTTTTAAGTGAAGATTGACATAAATATTTTTAAGATAATTGCGGAATATTGAATTAATTAGTATATAGTTTCTAAAAGTGATGAATGAAGGCGTGAAAACATGATCTGTCAAAAACAGTGCTTCGGAAGATAAATGTATCACGTGCGATATTAGCTTTATTAGCAAACTTGGATGGAAAAAGTATTACAATGTTGCCATCTTTCAATATTTGAATTCAACTCGTAAATTCCAGATTCATCAATATAATAACTTAGAAAAAGTGAAGGAAAATTTATCGGAAAATAAAGTTTTCGTACATCGTATTATGTGTTTGAAAATGAATGGTTCATTGATAGGCCTGAAATAGATGTTAAACGTAGACAAAATCAAAATTGTAGAAAGCTCTGTAACACTCAACTGTCGTTGCATAGTACAAGGATATTGATCACATGATAACGTTAAGCGAGTCGAATCAAATATGCAGTCCAACACATGATTACCGCTTTTATTGGACGCACTCATGCTAAGCCTTACTGAATTAGCTAATTGATTATTATTATTATTTTCTCGGCATAAACGCCTTTAATGTAATCACGAAGTGTTCACATTAAACTGTATCTAATTAGCGGAGTTAATAGACTACTGTGGTTTTCATCATTCATAAACCTATAAATTCTTCGAGCAAAGCAAAATAAAATTCTATCTCCAGTATATTCAATTCATTTCGTGTGTAATTAAAAATAAAGTTATGCTAATTGTCCATTTAACTATGCATAATTTATGTGATCGAGTACCTGTCTTTCAACGAGTTACGGTCGATTAGTTTGGCCCTAGGTATTAATTGAGGCCTCCTAGAGAGATCAAACTTCGTCTCGCTAGCTCTCAAATGGGAATCGCGCTCGTTTCGCCATTCGTCCTCCGAAATCACTGCCAAACTTCTTGTTCGTTTCAGAAGTTGTTTGCGTTCCTGCGATGATGATCCTTGTCTATCCTTGCCCTCGTATCGACTGCCTTCCCTGGAAACGACCGTTTTCATTAATCACAGGTTCATCTTGGTTCTGACAAATCGCAGCTATACAATATTATTTGATTCGCGCGTCCATATAGAAAGTTCGGCTTTAATCAGAGCGCAATTTTTTAACTAGATTCTGATATGAAAAGTTTTGTTCGTTTAACATTTTCTATGAATATATTATTAGTGGAATATTATGCGGATGAGATCAACATTTGAATAGATCCCCGCCATTCAATATTCAGTTATATTCCAACATTTATGCATACTAAATCACTGTCTTGATTCGCGTAATTCTGGTGTCGTCCTCGGCTGCAAAGTTTGCAGCTTTCTATGCAAATGACCAAGCCTGAAATCTTCGAGAACATTTTCTTTATGTCTCGATTTGAAAGAAATACGTCGATTTTCGACCATCAATCCAACGATTAGTCGAGAAATATGATTTTCAGATGATCTTTTAGCTATAATTCATGGTGAAATTAATATTTATTATGGGCCATTTTTATTGTGTTGTGGTTTTTTAAATTAATGTTCTTTCTTTTATTAATAGCCTCTAGTATTGTATTATCTTAATTACAGCTGCTAACTAACATATGTATGTATGTGTACAATATGTCACATAGTACGTGGTTACAATGTCATACGAAGTTGAGTAGTTGACGTAAGAATTATATTGGTAAATTTAGTATAAACTCAGTGAACTTTGAAATAATAATTGTTTTATTTATTTTCAATGTAAATCAGAAATCAAGAAATATTATAAATATATGAAACATTGTTTCAAACATTTTAAACAGTAATTTATTATAGCTAACTTGTAAAAATAAATACGTTTCATTGTCAATGTAAAATTTCCTTCGTCTAATTATAGCAAAAGTATTTAAATTGCATCTCAATGATATCTGTACTATTTGTTCTTTTGTAAATGAATTATTAAATCTACGTTCATTGAATTATTAATGTTATGAGAAAATAGTTCTGTTATTATTAAAGAAACTAAAATAAAACATAGTTAAAATGGAAAGAAGTTTAACACAGAATATATATAAATGAGTCTATTTAAGAATTATGAATTATACAAGCAGCTTTTGTTAGTTAAAGTAAAACTAAACATAATCGCTATTATGCTAAACTATACCAACAGTTTCTTTTTCCAACGCAAAAAGTATTCAACAGTATAAATAGTTTTCTATTTATATCACTTTATTGTATTTAAGAATCTTATTTTAAACATAGAATTTCGTACGGTGAAACAAATTTTTATTGAAAGATACGGAAATATTTCATACTTTACTCCTAAAATTGAATTCAGATTTATTACCATTAAAATGGCGAATCTATTCCGTTAAACATTTCAAGGTTAAACGAAATCTGTTCGAAGATTAAAGTTTATTCGATTTCGAAAAACTTACGAAAGACGTCGTTTATAACAATCATTCAATTCAGTTGGGAGACATTCATAAACCACCAAACGAATCAGAGATTGAAAGCAGTCGATTTTCAAAAAAGCTTTTTGAAAAATGGCACCTCTCGCGCCTCGCAACCGGCATCTATCAATCTTTTTCGATCTTGACTGCTTTTCCACAAATAAATCGCCTTTCGAATTTGTCCTTGCACACTCCAACAATCGAGAGATAAGAATTCTATGTCACGGAAACGATCAACATGCTAATTTACATCCGGTCTGTATTGTAAATCAAGCTTTTGCAGTGTTAACTGCAAAATAAAAACAAAAAGTTTGTTCTAAGAAAATTGTAGACTTGTATAGAAGATAAATTCTAAAAAGTGTATTATAAAAATATTGCTTTTGCTATATGTGCATAGTAAACATTTATATTTACATAGTATATCCATCTTTCTTTATTTACAATTCAAACTAAATCTTTACAGAAGCCCCATTTATGTATTACTAAGAAAGTGATAAAATGCTCAGTCACACTAATTGTTACATATAACTATTTAACACAAATGGTGTGAGTCAGATTTAAATTGTTGAAGGAAATGAACAATAATCACTTAATCTTCAAAACTATAAATAATAAAGTTAAATGTAACAAGTGAAAAAAACATTGTAACTATTAATATTAATTAAATAAATATTAAATACTTTTGATTCTTGATCAAAAACTGAAAACAAAATAATTTTCATTGATAAAAGATTAAAAAAAAAACATTAAAAACGTCTCTGTTTCAGAGAACAATTATCATGGAAAAAATGTGTAAATAAACATTTTCAAAATAAAACATGCCTTTTGTTGTAAATTTTTATCTAATTTTGTATTTTTCATATTTTGAATTCATTTCTTTCATCTCGAGTTTGCTTGAATTAAAATTTCGGTTGTAATTTGTCAGGAATTCTCACCAAATTGTTTTACACAAATTATTAAACTACGATTTATATACTTTGTATATATAATTATGTAAAATTTGTATCAAATTGTTGACGAGACAATTTGTGTAAACAATTCGCATTTAATAAATCAAGAATTTTAGTCCATGATAAGTGCTATTGATCGGACTGAATTATTTCGAGTACAGTATTTGATTCGTCTAAACTGGGGAATGTTGCTGATTCGAATTACTGCAGTTCCCCTTCTGCAAATTTTAATTTACGTATTGGCATTGGGCATCTGAATAAGAATGCCTTTGTGATAAATCCCAATACTATATTGAGAAAATATCCAATCGCGCAATTAAGTTTGATAGATAATCCGAAATGAATGTCGTTATTAGGAGTTCTGACATTTATCAGTTTTGTTATAAGATGGAAATCAAAGGTATTCATTCATTAATATTCAGTTACCGGTTCATTAAATCAATTCTGTTTTATTAATTATGTATATTCGACTGTAATTAATACAGATTCATTTTCTTGGTTTTATGCACTCTGACGAATTTGATATAATTTAAGCTTAATATTTCTAATAATTAATAAGCGCAATTTGAAACTCTTGTTTTCGAACTATTTGACCTATTCGCCGATTTGCTAATATTACCATTGTTTCTTAATGATGTTCAAAAATGTAATGGATAGTTATGGAAAAAATATTCTCAAACAAATCCGAATTTTCATTGCGGCTTTCAATAATAATAATCATTGATTACGCCAATACAATTTGACAAATAAACAATTTTTAATCAAATGAAATACATCATTTATATTTGGTTGTAACTAAATTAAGCTTTATACAGTTAGACCAAATTGAATTATATATTTTATTTCTGTTAACTATTATAAGGTGTTAGATAGGAGGATTCTATAATGTTTTATTTGATAAATTACGTGCAAGTGAAAACGAACATTGTTCAACATACTATATATATAATATAGCTTTTAGAGAAACCTAGAATTGACAATGAAACTCAAACGACGGAACGATACTATTTCCAACGACTCTGTAGCTTGTAAATACACTAAAGCACGAGGTAACGTCAAATTACAGTTTGTTGTATAGACGTTCTTAACCATGTTACTAGGAACGTCTAATTGATTTTGACTCTCCGAGTGTTCAATATTTGTTAAAATTACCTAATAAACTAAAACGACAAAGAAAAAGAAATTACCTTTAATATAACAACAATTATTTTCAACGATAACTTTTCTTCGCTTAAGAACCTCTTCGCGGTACAATTTTTTCAATACATTAAGATCAACAAATCCAACTTTTCATTATAATTACCGCTGCGATTTGTCACAAAAACCTCTCATTAAGTTTGTATTCATTTTTTCAAATCCTTCCGGTTAACTAGACAAATAATTACACGACTTGTCTAATTAATTAAGACGATTAATCAACTTTTAAACAAAAACCATGACCAGTTCTTGAATTAATAGTAAAACGGTTTAATCAAACAAAAGCAAAACATGGCAATGGCTCGCTTACGAATCATTTGTTATGTTATGTTTATAGAATATAGTGGAATTTAAGGCAGTTTTTGACTTGACAAAACGTCTTGAAATTCTCGCTCGTAATTGTGTTCCTCAAACGACCGACGTAAGCGACTTAATATTTGTTTTGTCAAAGCGAAATTGCCCGTGCCGAAAATCGCTGCACTTAAACGTATTATTCGGATCTAATATTAACTGCAATATTTCGAGCACATCAAACAGCGAATGTTTTCATTTTTTATCTATCAACATTTAGATAGCGCCATTTGAACTAAACGAGTCTGCGCATGCTAATTAAGCGGCTCGTTGAGAGCTTTTGTAAGATGGCAGAATTTATAATGTGCCAGAACAGTAATGTCTTTTTTCAACGTCCCATTGGATTTTGTGCACATTCATTTGAACAATATTTCGCGGCGAATATAAATTAACCGCGATTTGCGTTTCATTCGAATCATTGGTATTGTTTATCTCATACTTCGTTTTAATTTTTTTGCATTCAAATTGAAGTTACAACTGTGACAAAACTGATGTCATCAAATTTGGATTCAAATTTTACGATGAGTACAAAGTAGTAATGTGTTAGAAATATTTGCATTTTAGTTACAACAAAAATTAATCATTTTCATTTCTTTTTCCAATCAGTCAAAATCAACCTTTAATTTTAGACAAATTTGAAAAAAGGGTTTTTGTTGGACTTCGTTATTACTGGAATGCTCATTCACCCGGAGAATTAGGGGTAGCAAACAAAAGTAGTGTGAGAGTGGTTTCGTTTTCAACTATTCGTGTATTAAACACCAAGAGTTAGGAAAATGTTATGATAAACTAATTAGAAGGTAGAAAAGACAACTGTCTTTTTTTGTAACAATTGGTTATAGATGTGACTATTTGAATGTATGAATATATACTTTTAGTAAAACGAATGTCACTATGAATTCTAAACTTCTATTTCTACAGTAGATGAGATTGTAAATTGGAGTTACTTAGAGTATATTTGTCAATTTAATCGAAGTAAAAGGTTTGAGCCGTTTATCTAAGTGACTTGTTTGCACTAAGTAATTGATATAACTTAGTTTTATAAGGTGATACAATTTTGCTTTATTTCATTACATTTTCCAAGATTTTGTGCTATATGTATTTTCATATGCAAACTGTACTTGCTATTAATTAGATAATGTAAATTCCATTTTTTAGCTTGATCATTTATTATACTCGCGTATATTGTAAAGTGTATATTTTATGAACATATAGAATCGCAAACATTCCTTGTAATTATATTGCGAAAATATATTCAGCAATTAATGAACCAATAAAAACCGAAAGAAAACTTCTTTTTATA
>JABFQD010001329.1:0-18803 GCA_022817045.1 Psix sp. ZL-2020 | reverse complement strand
TATTGATTGTTAAAATGACACTTAATACAATGACATCATACTTTATAACATAAAGTTTAATGATTTAAATTATTGAACCTATTCGAGATGTAAAATGAAAACAGATTGACCAAAATATTATATTTACCACTTAAAATCAAACAGTAGAACACGAAATTTTTGTTTCGAAACGAATGATCCTACAATTTCTCTGAAGTTAAAATGAAACCCTTAATACCAATCTAAAATTAAATTTTTTTTTCAGAATCATGATCATAAAAAAATAATATTGAAATGAAAAATGAGCGCCATTTTTACTCAGAATCAGAAACAGTCATCTGAAAAAATCTTCATTTTGAATAATTTTATTAAATTACAATTTAAGTGATCCAATTCTACTTAGTGGGATCTAGAGTTTCATTCGACTAAAATTGATAAACATTTTAATCACGAGATCTTGTTCAGGAAATTCAAACAGGCCTTTATAATTAACCTTAAGATATCCAGTGATAAAAATTTGCAATTCTGAGATCTCGCAACAGAAGGTCGAGCATCATTTGGGATTTGTTATATATGTTTCAACAGAATTCAGAAGTGCGCTTCAGGTTAGTTTCGTTCGCGGCACAATTCTACCGTTTTTTTTCGTGCCAAACTACTTTGTTGCACTATAGTCACAGCGCGCATTCAGAACACAGCTCTTCGCATATTTTTTCTATAATCTAGTAGAGCTCTTTTTTCGCGTAATCGCTTGCGCGGATACTCATAATTTCACACGGTGATTGTTCTATACACCTTCACCCGAATTTATGAAGCACACAAGAACGCTAATTAGATAAGAATTGTATTTTTGTACTTGTAGCGAAAGCAAAGCTTGTTTATTATACTAGACAATTGCCTTGAATATTCTGAGATCGTCTCGGAAGTGTCATTGGTTAGATACAAGTTTTATATAATTACAATATCATTTTATTTCAGTTTGAAATACATTTGTCTTAATGTCACGTATTTAGCCACTATTGACAACTTTTTTTTATTAATTTTAAGAAATAATCATTTTTAATAAATTAATTTTTTTCATAAATTTTAAAAATTTATTTTCATTAAATATATGGATTCATTTTATGTTTATTCTTCTTTTACTAAGTGATTAATTATGAAATATTTTATATTAAACATTTTTACTTACTAAAAAGTTACAATTAAAAAGTGCCTTGAATTTGTTTAAATGTGTACTATGCTATGATAAGTAGTTTAATTGTATTTTTTAAAACAAGGAAAGAAGTTACCGTAATAGGTAGATAATAAGTAACTTATTCGTTTAGTGTTGAGTTGGCTATTTTATATTAAATGATTTTCAAGTAATTCAAGTTAAACCAAATTGTTATTAAAAAAAATCGATTTGTATATAAAAGCGTGTAGTGTAATGATTGTAATTAAAATCATAAGATGTAAAAGTCAGACACTCATATTGAATGTAACTAAATTTGTATTTCTATCAATAAATAATTATATTCACGTGCTAAAACGATATAATATAATGTCACAATACTTGCATTCAATAGAAGTTTACATAGAATGGCAGATTAATATATGATTCAGTATTGTCAGTATTACTAAATATAGTTTTCCACTGCATATACCGATCAATTTAAGTAACTCAATTCAGCTTAGTAATAAATAACAAACTACTAAATAACAAAAACTCCAGTAAAAAAAAGAGATAATACAATAGAGTGAAAGAGCAAAGCATGCTTGTAGATGTAGCAAAAAAACACATGTTATTTCTTTGATTTTCATACTATTCATAAAAACATTGGTCGTTGCAAAAAATAAATTCCACAAATACAATAAATACTTTCTATATGAACAGATCTTCTATTAACTTAGAAGAAATAATAATGCATTGCGTACAAATGGTTTATCAGATACTTTCATGAATATCATTTATTTTCTGTTACGATAAAAACTTACTACTATAATAATTTTGTTTTGTTCAGTGGAGAGATTTAATTCGAAATTGAAATATCTTAATTGAATTTCAGACTAATTAGTTTAACTTAAATTAAATTATTTTTAATGATTTTAAAATAAAACACAACTTTGTTATCACTCAACAAATGTTGTTTAGAACTTCTCAAGAAAACATTCAATCAACGACGAAGCACGATTTCTAAAAAATATACAAAGCCAAGCTTTTCTCCGCATTTGTTAAAGACCATGAGATGCGAGGTCTGCAGAGCTAGCACCAAGTAAATGGTTTGTGATCAATGCTCGTTTTAGTCTTTTTTCTAACATTGTATAGAACCCCTTTAAAAATGTTGCAGACCTAAGGAAAAGTTGCATTTGCCCAGCACATTCGTAGCAGTCAAAGGAAGTTCACAATCTTCGTTGCGTTTCTTTTCCTCGTTCATCAGCTTAGAAATCGAGCAAACGAAAAGCCAAAAAAATTACCTTAATTTTACTTCTTGTTGCTTTAACCCTTAACGATGTGTTTAAATAATCGTAAAAAGTTGTTAAATTTGAAATATTGGTTTATCGGCGGCAAAATCTGAGCTTAGAAAATATTTAGTTTGTACGATTAAACTGGATGTCAAGGTTATCGACTGTCTATGTATGTGTCTGTATTCTAATGTACATACGAACTTATGTAGATCCATTTATAAAGCATTTTCGCAGTCGTTGTAAAAAATGCATCATCGCTGGATATAGCTGGATCGATGGCGAAAGAAAAGTGCAGCGCGATTACGAAGAGATGTAAATCGATTGATTGATGTGGCGCGGTAGCGCGCGCCAGTAGAAAAGACGCGCTTTAGTCGGGCAGCGGTGGCCGTCGAAAAAAGCTGTTATAACGACGGTTCGGCTACCTACAAAACGCGTCTCGCTAATAAGAAAGAGACAATGCTGGATTGTTTGTAAAAGGAGGACAAGAGCGCAAATAAAAAGTCTGTAACAATATTCGCGCACCTTACAACTCAATCCTCGAGTACATTTTTCCGCTGAGAACAATGGCTTTTGATCCGAATCGAAATCTAAATAATGATGGATCCGTTTCATCGGAATTTCATGAAGACAATGCTTCCTTACATATTTTCACTTGGTGATTCTGCACTTCGCTTTATTTAATAGAAAAAAGAAAGATGTCCGTACGGATAGGATGTCGACATTTCTGAGTATAAAGTTGGATTTCATTGGGGATTACGTATAGGTTGGAGCATGTAAAAGTGCAATATTAATATTAGCACCTGTATCAGCAAAAAGGTCGGTTATAAACGAAGTTCATCTTTTTGTCGAGTCGTAAGCTCTACCAGCTATCCAGATCCGCTTACCATCGTCAATGATCTCAATATATGGATTAAGAGCAGGTGTATTATACAATGCCAAAGAAGAGATCAAAGACGTTAATCAAATTTTGTTATGACATTAAATGTGTACAGTTTATCTATTCACTTTTTTTTAGCTGTGGTCAAATTTTAAATTTAGAAAAGAGACGATAAGTTGAAAGAGATAAATTCCACAATTTAATATTTTAAACTTATATGCATATTGACACATTTTTACAATAATTATAACCTAAATTTATTATACTGAAGTATTGTTTGAAAATGTGCACAATTTTAAAAAGAACACAGTTAAAATTTATTGCGAAAATAACAAATTGAGTAATTATACAATTTTTAGTTCACTGATATTAATATATTTAAAGAAAGACGAAAATAATAAACATATCTATTTTTTTTTCATCTTTTTTTTTCTTTTTTTCATAGTATTTTTAAACAATTTTAATAAGGTCATGTGTATCGTTTTGTTGAATTGCCTAAAACAATGTTTCTACCTCATGTCATAACTTATATTTATTCTCTTTTATAACCACTCAAAATTCAAATATATATTTACATTTAATTTTTGTCTACCATGAAATATGCTCTTTCGAAGTAACTAAATTTTATGTATTTTATAATTTTAATATTACTATATTACTTATATAAATATAAATATAAAAGAAATTTCACTTCAGTGTGATATAATTTTGCTCAAATTATAATTATTATTCAAATTGATTCTTCAAATACTGTACAACTTGCCGTGTCTTTTTTGTAATAACATTTCCCTTGATGTAATAAATTATATACGCATTAAATAAACAAGTTTTTTACTGTCATTCAAAATTCGGGGATTGCAAAAAATTATCTAGTTTTACTTCAGATCCACTTTACATATAATTTGGTGATCTATATACTATGCGAATTTATATTCATAAGCGCAAAGTCATATATATTCAGTAAAAATCTATATCATAAATCAATAAGCTCGTAAGTACAATAAATCTTTTTCATGATAAACTTGTTGATAATTTTGCAAGAAGTTGCTGCTGTAATTTATTAGTATTGATTCACAAATTATCGCTCGCATATTGACACAATTATATTGGGCGAGTTGAAATTGTGTTAGTTAAAAGTTTTCAGAAGTAGTATATTGTTTACCGAAATAATCCTGTTGCAAATTGGTTTATGTTCACTACTTTGATATCGGCTTTACATCGTTACGAATATTGTCACTCGGTTGATATTAACAACAACGAAATCACCTTTGATAAATAATCTATGATGTGAATTAATCCGATTAAATAACCCGGAAATGTAATGAATCACAAAACAAATGTTTCACTTAATGAGTTCTTACGATGGAATGTAAAGATTAGTTAATCTATTTACACTGGTTTCATGAATTCAAATCGAATCATTTGAATCACTCAATAAAGCGCTCGTCAAGTTGGTATTAATAAACAAAAATTACACCGATAGGTCGTCTGAATATTTCTAAGAAATTTTGAAGAGTTTTTCTTTTTTCTAAAAAAACACTTTCTAGACGATAAGTCGTAATATAACATGACAAAAGATTAAACTTTGTTATACCGGTTTTAAATTTGAATTTCTTCTCTCACTGTTCTAGTCGTGTAAAGCAATACTTGTGAATTACAAAAAGTAATTCCATTATTTTGAGTTAGCACAGATGTGCTCTATTTAAAAGTAATTTTATAAAAGCAATTTCTTCAATTTAGCAGGATTTAAAAAAGCCGGCATGACAATATGTGCCACTTTATCTTTCTTCTTGACTGTTGATGCACGACAGGAAATTATAGTACTTCGGATAATCATGTCCTGAAACATTTTTTATCGAGCCTAAAAAGTTTTGTGACTGTATTATCGTGTTCTACAACACAGAATGGCAAAAGAAATACAATGCTTTAATCTTCGAGCAAGAGTTCATATCATTTTTATGGGACAAAATAAATGCACATATTAAATATCGTTGCGCTCGAAATCAGATTTTGTTTGAATAAACGAACAGCGTCAGGTTCCTTCTTTATATTTTAATAGCAATATTTTCTGGGCGTGTTTTGGCAATAATTAAGTTAATTTCTCAAAAATAATTTCTCCAAAATAATATGATTGATTTCTGCATCATTCTTTTAAATTTAACATGATAATTAAAATATTGCGATCTCGTAGACGATTTGTTCATCCTAAAAGTTATTTCATCTGTATCTTCAAGCATATTTGTTATAAATATCGATTATGCTTTTTTTGCTTGTTCCCATATTTCGAATTCTGCTCGTGTGTTCTCTGCGGCTCAAACCACCACTTTTTTACGAAGCTCGTTAACAGTAGTATTAAAAATTTATACCTTAGTGATTTCACTAGTAGTATAATGAGGATTACATCAAATTCGCAATCTTCAATTTAATTAAATAATACATTCAAAAAGTCGATTAAAATATCATAATTGAAATTATGATGCTATAATTATTTTGATGCCTATTAATATCAAGACTGTGACGCCAAACGAAATTTATGTGTTTATTCAATTCCGAATACAGAATGATAAAAAACTGGAGTGGAAAAACCGTCATCCTACTATTGCTGCCTAACAAATTTTTTCATCTTTGTTTCGACATATTACAAACTTGCATTGTAGCTGAAACTGTTTCTATTTACGAAACGGAATCTCTACGTAAGTAGTATGACCTGAAAATAGGTCGGCACAATTAAGGTAACTGATTAATTGAATTTGTAACTTGTGTGAAACATTCCTTTTGACTGTAAAAGAAACTTGGAAAAGAAATGAAAACAGCAGATATAATTATTTTTCTATTGATACACTTTAGCAAAAAGTTCGTTAATTGGAACTTAAAATTGTTGTTTTATATTTATGCTCAAATGCATCCATCATTCTTATAATTAAATGTAAACAATTTAACTGAACTTTCACAACAGTTTCGTCATGTTACTAGTCGAATTTGTAGGAAACTAAGTTCGCGATGGAATGAATTTTGAGATTTAAACTAAACAGTTACATTTTAAGTGTGTTTACACATGTTGCACTATTCCATGTCACCTAATGAACTTTTGAATCAAATTAAAAAATTTTAAAGCATATGAAATTGCCATAATTGTAATCTTGACACATTTCATTTTTTTTTAATGTAAAAGAGAAAAGAAGAAAATTCGTTTGAAAACTGTAACAAATAACGGTTTTTGACACAATTATGAAAATACAATATTCCACAGAGTTACACAATGTTGATCTTCACACATATTACATTATTTCAACATTAATATCTCAATGTAATTTCAAGAAGAAAATTTTGTTTTCTACTGTGGCAAGTGCGATCGGAATGTTGCAATTTCTTAATAAACTGAACTTTTTCCGATAAACTGCCACGAAATGTGTTAATCCAAAAGAAACTCCATTTCAAAAGGGACATTAGAGTTTCGAACTATAACTGAAGTGTTGACTTCAGTATTGCAGCCTTCTTTATTGCGTACATCTGATACGGTAAATGCGATGTGACACGCGAATGGTGGAAATAGTTTCTAGAAAAATGTAATAATCTGATGCCCGATACACGTGTGTATCACACCACCTAACTTCGAAAATAATTGGATATGTAATTTTCCACTTGTGAGCCACGACGATGACGTAACACGTTTTTCACGAAATTCAACAACGGTGAAATGCTTACAACTATTTACAACTCTTAAAACAAAACAATGTTACCTTGAAAACGTGTAAAGAGAATCTAGTCGCTAGTATAAAAATTTACAATAATATTTTTTGATTTTAAATCTCTAAAAAAGATTTATTTTTCAGTGTAATAAATATACAATTGTTTTAAAATATTAATGGTATTTTAAATTAGATGATTACATTATCTCATATTACTGATATTTAAGTTGAAAATGCTTAACTCAAAATATATGGTGTATGAAGTTTTCAAATTACAAATATACGTAATTTAGAAATTTACTTTATACGTTAGAAATGTATTGTCATGACTGTTTTCACAATAAAATTTTAAAATTGATAAAATTTGTTCCAAATCTAAGTAGCGAAATAACCTAAAATTATTTCTACTAAGTAAATAATACATAACACTATATATACGTAAATATATTGTATTGAAATATTAATCCATAAATATAAAGCAAAATTCTAAATGAATATTTAATAATACTTAAACTATATTATATTCAGTATAATCATTATTACATTTAAATAATAATGAACAAATGTAACCTTTCAAATATGAATGATATCATTTGATAAAAAGCAAAATGTCACAAAAATGAATTCGAGGTGTTAATGTCGGATTTATTTCATACGTCAAAAGTGACTTGAACCATAGTGCGCGGTCTTATCGCAAAAAGTATTAATCAATCGGCTTTATCACATAAATTGCATTACACGTTGGCCGTATAAATTATTGTTTGTTTCCTTCTTTCCGTTTCTACTTCCAAGCACATGTTAGTTTCGAAAGTAGCAATAGGCTTCTGAAGAACAACATAGCGTTTCATTGTATTTTTCTAACGAAAAGCTCTCAAATTTGCTCTTTCTGAAAATCAATGTAAACGAGATTGCGAACATACTTCATCGTAAAAAATCTCTCAAAACTATCGGAGTAAAATTCCATTCAAATAAACATTTATGTTCTGCTCGCCATCCAAAATTTTCTTTTAAAAAACATATTTCATATTTTTTCTCCGTGAATTGTTACGAAGATAATTAATGACAATACATCAAGCAAAATTTCCATTTAATATGTTTTCGTATTGCAAGCAAACGAACATTGATTATAGAAATTTTTCGGCCAAAAACTGAAGTTTACAAATTACAAAACTTCAGAAGATCGAAGCACCTGAATTTCAAATGTCTAACTTCGTTGAATTTTCATCTTTGAAGAAAAATATTAAAATTGTTCGCTCGAAAGAAATAGACGAGAGTGCTAACACGAAGCGACATGTCGGCTGATTGCAGCGCTATACAATTTTTCTTCATCGATCGCTGTTAAAACGTGGTTAATTGGCAAAGAATATTTTTTAAATTCCTCCCAGTAACTCCAAGCTACAGCTCAAATAGATCGCGCGCTTAATTTCTCGCTTCTCACGAATGGAATCCGTCACATTGGCAGACGTCCAAGGACTTTTGCTCAGCCAAAGGATTTTCCTGGTGCAACAAACTGTTGCACTTTGCGATTGAAACTCATTTTTCTCGACTCGTCATTTTCGGATCATTTTTGTCCACGTTTTGCCAAATAAAAACCATCTCGAATGTTCAATTAAAACGTGAAAGCTTGATAGTTATGTGGAAATTGTGCAAGTCGTGAATTTGCGAACTTCGAACCTTAAGCTCGTGCATCGCTTGTTGAAAATTTATTACTCAAATGGCTCGTTTTACTGATAACCGAGAGAAAGAAAAACAATTTAGACCGATAAAACGTGTGCTTTTCGCGTATAAATCTTGTGGGGCTTTCGATGCACAGAAAGGTGATTAGTTTCTTTGACAACGATTTGTCCGGTGCCGATCAAGGAAACTTCAATTAGGTCAAGATCCATCCAAGAAATTCCCGGTGCACAAATCATATAACCTTTACCTTTGAACGTTGTGCTTGACCATCGGTCCTACCTCGGCAATCCGAGGAAATCAAGCGTACGGTAATGAAATTTCCTTCAATAATGCGGAGGTCACATTTCTCCTATCATTTCTCGAATTCCACAAGAGCCTCCTCAACTTTTCTGATCTACTCGAGAAATTTATGACAAACTCATTAATGATCTCGCTTTTCTACAAAAAAACAAAAGTAATTCACCAAAAGAAATTATTTAATTGATAAAATAATATAGTTAATATTACACTTTCGTACGAGAAATAGAAAATAAATGACGAAAGACTGAAAAGAAAAATTGGCAGCTCATGTATGTTTGATAAGCAGAAATAAAAATGGAAGGTAAAATGCGTTAATGAAGAGTTCGGGTATTAGAAAAAATATGTTTGTATTATTAATTTGACAGTTTGAATTGTACTGTAAAATAATAATAAGAATCAATAGACTATTTTATCTTCTTTCATTTAATTGAAATTTGGATTTTAAAAATAAACAAATCCATTTGTACTAAGAACTCATTCAATAAAGCTTTAACATCATAACTTTAATGAGTTACGTGAAATTAAACAAATATTGAGTTATAATTAAAATAAACGATAATGTTAACTAATTTCGGATTTAAAAGTGTAGGAAGAAAGTATTTTGAACCTCATTAGTTTTAGAAACATTAAATAAAATTTTCGGGGTTACAATTCGAACATAATCTAGTTATATACACTGAAAGAATTAAATTACAATACTGATCACAATAATGTAGACTGTACAATTTATCTAATTAAGCATTGATAGTTAATTCTACAATCTAAACAGTATGAGAATTTACAATAATGATAATAATGAAATATGAGCCATTAACAATCACTATATACTATTGAAGTTTCAATGAAGAACGTAATTATGATAAATAATAAAAGTATAGAAAATGTCAATAAAGTATCGAAAATGTTGACGTTTGTTTCATTAGTTTCTTTTTTAAATCCGATATATTACAGAAAAAAAATTCCATTCTTCATAACATCAGGTTTTTCTTTTAATATTCTCAATTTTAGTACTATATTTTTAGAAATAGTAAGAATGAAAATGATTTAAAGGTATTATAAGATATTATAAGAGCATAAAAAAAATCTTTGAAATTCTAATACTATTTTTAAAACTTTCATTAAAAATACGATTATATCTACTCTATCAGTGTTCAGGTCAACATGAATCCTGATTTCATTTTGATAAATTCGGAAAAGCAACATCATTATAAATTTATGGCACTACCATTTCGAAATTACTTTTTATTATTTCAGACCAAAACTTTAATAACCACCACGTACAACAAACGAGATCTAGATACATTGACGATTCTTACCCATGACGGTCATAACTGAGTCAATATTAACTTGTTGTGCCCTGATATTTCTCGAATATCAGATGAAAACATCGCTGATTACTGCAATATTTATTTCATATTGCAATTGCTCTTTCGTTTTTTCCAATTTTAAAGAATGTGGAAAAAATGATAAATTTATTTAAAATTTTTTCATTTAAAAGGAATGTGAATTATTTGCTACAAACAAAATGAAATGTCTGTTCAATATTATATTAATGATGAAAGATTATGATAAAAAAATAAAAAATATTTTTTTATTAAAACTTTTTCATTGACTCAATTATATTCTCATAATCTACGTTATACATTTTTGAAAGATTTTACATTTCTTTCTATTCAATATCAAGATTTTTTAAGACAATATTTTAGAAAAATTTAAACATGCTTTCAAAATTATTTATTCAAATAAAACGTACAAATCTTTTTCTTAAAATAATTATAAACAAAGGTGCAACATATAGTTTCTATATAATCTAATCATTTTTCTAAATTCGAAACTGTGCGCGACAAAAAAATCATGCTCAAAACCTACATTTTGTTCAAAGAATTTTTGACATTCAATTTTTTCAACAATTTAAAACAATAGCTTGCTTTTAAATTGCGAGCTTTAACCAATTGAAGTCCACAATTTTACACTATTATTTATCATAAGAAAAAGTATTCTTTCATGAATATTTATATTTTAGCTAAACCACGATTAAAACAATTTTATATAATGTACTCTAATAAAAATCATTTTTCGCCTTTTTTTAATTAATAAAATTATTAATTAAAATAACTATATCAACAATTTAATTGTTGAAACAACACATCACATTTTCACATTTCAAATATAGTAAGCCAGCTGGTTAAAATTAATTGATTTTAATTGAAATTGCCACAATAGACGTTTAGAATTTGCAAATGAAAGATAATTGATATACCAATTAAATTTTTGAAACAATTTTCATTCTAATGTCTTATAAATAAGTAGTATTAATTGAAAAAAAAAATTGGAAAAAAAATTTTTGCATAATATCTTTTACAAGTTAATCATGAACCGGCAAATGAGATACATACATGCTTCTATTGGCATTAGAATTACCTTGATATCGGTTCAATATAGATCAAATTTACTATGAACCAAAAGTGAGTCAGGTTTCTGGTCAATTTTGGCGAGCTGATTAAATGAGCCTCAATTTCATAAGCTCAATGAAAGTCCCAAAATTGGTTACATTATAAGTGTGCTTTGGTTAAAGAGGAAAAGTTGAAAAATGAAAAGATAAATTTTATTTAGAAAATTGAAAAAGGCGGTTTTACATGAAATAAGTATAAAAAGTCTTCTTGTACAAAATATTTAGTGGATTATATATATTATGTATATAATATAAAGTTATACATTAAAGTATGTATATTGAAATGTATTTTTTCGTGACATTATTGTTATAGTAAAGCTTAAAACGAGAACTCTTTTAATACATCAATTTATAATACTATCCAATGAAATCTGTAATTTCAATTTAGGAAGTTTATTAATTATTGTTCACTGAAATATTATTATTCTCCTTTGATATAGATGCATAAAGTAAAATTGGCTTTATTTATCTGAAACCATATCATAAATGAGTTTTAACCATACTGCGTTAATAAAACTTATTTTGCAAATAAAAATGTCTAGTTAAATGATGGTTTAAATAGATGACACCAAATCTATATCTGACATTTACCAGTGCAAATTCTTTCAGGGCAAACTGATTTATGCATTAATAAAATGTACCAACAACAACTTTCACTTTTTAGCATCAACAATATGGTCGCGTAAATTAATCGAATATGCTGATATATCATCTCAATTGAAATTAATATTAGCCTCAAACCCTATTGAAATTAATTGTGAATTAGAATACTACTATGTCCTATTTACCTTATTCTGTACTATTTCTCTTACGGTAGAAACAAAGTGATATGCGAATACAAATATATTTCATTTTGTAGCAATTTCGTAGTAAAGTCAGACATTGAATTTCACGGACGCGCGTCGGAACGTCAAAGTCTCGTACTCAGGTTCTTGTCGATAGCCTAATCTTGCACGATGCGTCATGTTTTTATTTCCTGTATTCCATTTCTGTTAGATTTATCAATATATGTATTAGTATGGGTTCGTGAATTTATATTTGAATACTAGACGTTGACATAGCTTATTTTGCATGGATCAAAAATAAAAAACGAAATTTATTTCACTTAGTGTGCAATCATAAATAAAATCTACTATACTTGCAATGAAGGAGAATTTTATTCTAATATTGATAATATACATGTTTTTGATATCATTTATAGCAGTTAAAATATAGTTATATTGTAAATATCCAATAATTTTACCACTATATTAATTATAGTTAAAAGAATATTATTTTTATCATGTTCAGTCGTGATGTCAAAGAAACGGGAATTTCCTCATTGTTTCAACCTGAAAGGCTGACAAAAAAAAAGTTAAGTCCTAAAAGCTTTTTTTCAAACTCCTTTTAAGAGTCATAAATAATAAGACTGCGCACAAGTTTCGATATTAGTAACAATTTTAATTTTTATGCAGAATGCCAAAAATTAATTGAAAATCAACTTGTATATTTGTGATATCAACCTATGATATCAACTATAAATATTTATTGAAAGTAGATTCTATTTCTTCTATCAAATTTATATGGTCAATATCAAATTTGTAACAAAATATAGATATTTAGCAAATTTAAGTTCTTATTATTGATCAAAACCAATTAAGGTAAATATATACCAAAGTATATATTTACCCCTAGAAATAGTATTTTTACACTATGTTAAGGAGGGGGGGGGGGGGCAAAGTGTATATATATATCCAAATTAATTAACGAAACTCAGCACTATGTTTTAAATGCATACTGAAATAATAGTCTTTAATTTTGATAAAATTTCTTTAATTATATTTAATGTGTTTTTATCTGATTTTTAATTGTTTATTTTTAAGTAATTGTTTATCTATATTCATTGGATTTTAATGAAATCAAATTATGGCATATACATTACTCATCCAGTGTATAGATGAAATGTACGAAATATTAAATTCAATATTGAAATAAATAGAGTATTTATTCAGTAAACTATATTCGTTTTATTTCACGCATGTTAATTTGACTAAGATGAGTAAGAAATGTTCTTTACGCATAGCTTGACTGTTACGCTGACTCGTATGATGAACTTTAATTATTGTACCACATATAACATTATTTTCTATAGAAAATTTTTCGTTAATACATATGAAAATCATGTTATTAATGGGTCAGTGGAGTTATGACTTGTACTTCGTTTTCATGATAAATGTTTAATATAAGAATATTTGAACAATAAAAGTAAAAATGATTGAATTTGAGTTTCGCTGTTGCATATTTCGACAATGATTTTCGAGACTACTAACTCTCAACCAAACTGCAACTATTCGCAAAGCTCTCTCCCTTTCACAACTCTAGAAGCAAAATTCAAAAATTACTTCCGACATATATATGTGTTTATTCATATACCATTACTTTTAATCTATAATATAATAACTAAAAAACAGTTATTGGAAAACATTTTTTAAAAAACTATGTGTTTGAATGTTTATAATGAAAATAGTGTTCATGCATTATACGAATACCCTTATATATGTAAAAATACTTAATATACATTTATATTGAAGCGAACTTATCTTCTGAAATTTAGTACAACGAAGTTGTGATGTACTATTACTTTTATTGTTTTGATTTTGTTAACAAATAATTTAAAACTGAAACATATGTTAAAGTAATATACTATATAAACATCGAACCATTTTGGTATTTTTTCATAAATAAATTTCAAATAGAAATGGAACATGAAATTATAAAAAATACAAATAATTTATTTCCTTTGTCGAAATATACGGATAGAACATAATCAATAAACAAATTATTTTCAAGTCCCTTTGTTTTATAACATCAAATTTAAAAAAATTATTCTTAGTTCTTATTTCAGTTTCCTCAATTATCTATAATAAGTAATGTTTTACACAATATTAGAAAGAATAAGAAATTCGAATTCAGCAACTCGAAAAACATTAAACCTTTCAAAATATTTCCTTTGGGTAGATGATATTAAGCTCTAGATTTGTTTACATTTAGACGGATTCGCAATTTATGTCGTCTGCGTATTTCTTGCACGAGTATTTATGGCAAAGGAATAAGTGTACATATATAGTACCCGACAGCGCATGCATTTTAAGATTGTTGAAAGATTCTGTAGGGCTCTAATATTTTGAACTAAACTATTAAAGTATTGCAAATATTTCAATCATCATGCTTCTAAATATTTGAGAACATAGAACAAAATATTTGTAAAATCAAACGCCATTTTTTATATTAAAGTGAAAGATCTTTATTATTAAATAAAATAAACAAATAAAAACGTCATTCAGATAATAGATTTGAAAATAGAAATTGAGATATAGGGGATGTTTCAAATTTCAATTTTTAATTCCATGCATTCATATTAAATTATTTCTTATGTTTAAAGTTTCTAAGTGTATTTCTAATCATATCAAAATCATATCAAAAACTAGATATGATATAATTATATTATACCGAAATATAAATATTTATTAAAAGTATATTAGGGGTAGAAAATATAACCAAAATTATATTTAGACATCGAAGAATGTAAATTATATAACAAGAGCAGTTTACAAAACACACGTCTATAGAAATAAAAGATTCACTATCTGATCATACAAAAATTGTTTAAAGTTACACACGTGAGCGGATTACTAGTTTATCTTGTGCAATCTCTAACTTAGCATCATATTGCACTTTATGATTTTCCGCAAAAGCATCATAAAAGGAAGTCTGTTTTTCATCAGTCACGCATTTTGTCATATAGGCCTAAAATTCATCAGTCCTAAGTGCGCATATCCGTTTTTCCGTCAAGAACAGCTCGGCATCGAGCACCCGCCGTGTGAATATTACGTAAGACAAACTATATTCAAATTCATTTCATTTGAATAAAATCGGTTAAATACAACATCCTACATATATTTTAATTTTTAATAACTCCTAATGAATCCAATAATTATTTTCAAGACAAATAACACTTATTTGAATTCGTGCATGATAAAAGGTAATAATAATTATGTCTTATAACGAGTTTTTAACTCTGAAAACCAAATCTTAAACGTCTAAATACAAAATTTGGAACCTTGCAGCGGTATAATATATTTATTATAAAAAATGATTTCGTATCATTGAGAAATTTTATAATTTTCTTGACCTAGAAAATAATTTGACAACTTATTGTTTTGAAGAACGTTTTCATTTCCGCAAGTATTGAGATACAACGAATTTCCTTGTAGATTTTTGCGATCCTCTTAATCATTCAAAACAATGAGATATAAACCTTTTAAATACGGAGCAACCGCAGGCAAAGTCAGTCTGAAACCTTACTTGGTCCTTTGTTCCGGATCATTATCAGTAACAGTTTGCACGTAATTCCGGTTGTTCTTGTTATTTGGTGGTTTTATTCCTGTTCTAATGTTTCTCAATGAAATCATTGCGACTAAACCATTACTATATCATTGTCAGTATTTGCAAAAAATACATAGTTTTTGCATTATTAATGAAGAATAATGCGCTACTATATTTTCATAACTGAATAAGGCGCGTGTTACGACACACATGAAAAAATGAATGTTTATGGCGGTGTCATATTTACAAGCTCTTCTCTAACTTTTCAACTATGTTGCAATATTTTTGGCAACTTCCATAACTTTGCTATAGGTAAAAGGTAATAATGGAAAGCGTCGTCCAGAAAGGAACGAGAAATGCGACTCTTTTGTTGGAAGTAAAAGGTGCAAGTCGTTTTCGATCCACAAGTCTTGTAAACAATTTGATCTTTGTCGAAGAAATATTTATTTAGTAATAAATAAACATACCAGTGTTATTCGAAAATAATATTATTAATAATCATTATTTCTAGCTTCGAACAATAGAAATATTTTAATTTTCATCTTAATTTTATCATATATATAAATGGCACGTTTGAAGAAAACATCGCAGAATTAAGAAAACTATATCTGAGACTCAGACCAGCAACTCAACGTTCCAGAAATATATGAGATACGAAGGAACGTAGATAATGACTATGGGGTTTTGGATACAAAATTGTTACCAAATACATCGTGATAATGCTTATAATAACACTGCCTTCACTGGTGCCTTATTTTTCGTTCATCTTATGAGGCCACATCGAAAGCCTAGGAGACTAGGAAAAGGCCAGGCTCAAACGAAATACTAAGCAAAATCTCCAAACTAAACTTCCCATGAAAACCTCTACTTTTGCTGAAAATACATAACACTTAATTGAAAATTGTTATTGTAAACACGTAAATGCTGAAAAATATCACGACTAGTACTGATAAGTAAGGGTAATGACGACTCCGAGGCACTAACGCGTTTTGGTTTAATATCTCTATGTATGTTTGATACTGTACACAAATTTCTTAAGAAGATTCTGAATTAAAGTATACTGAAGAATAGCCATGCTTTGAGAGATTAATTTTTGAAACAGTACAGATTCAGATCAGGATAATCGACACATAACACCATCCAGAAAGTAGCCGCGCTTGTGCAAAAAAACAGAGAACCACAACTACTTTATCCATAGAGTAATCCTGCTACTAACACTTGACGTAAAGAAAGCCTTTAACAAGGCCAAGTGGAAATGCATGCTGGATACCTTACACATTCCACATCCCAACATATCTCCTGCCAACAATTGATGGTCTTTGAGCCCAATGAAACCTTAGATGTGAAGAGCTGCTAAAGCTATGAATTTCTGAAAAATGCGTCTAGTCAGATAAGTCGATGATGTTGCTATTCTCGTTGCATTACTAATTATCGAACGGATCTAATCTACACTCAATATCTTCAAGCACTCAGTTCTTTGCTAGATAGCAAACCATGGGGTGTCTTTAGCTCTTAACAAAACAGAGATTGTGGTAATATAACAAATTAAAAATAACTAATTAAACTACTAATAGGAGGCCAGCAGATCATGACTATCAAAGTATCGTAGTGTTACGGTTGACACTAAACTCAAGTATATACGACGCTCCACTAGTATAGTCGCTGAAAGGACAAAAACTTTGAGCAGACTGATAACCAATACCATCGGGCTCAAATCTATTAAATGTCACTTATTCATGAATATTTTCTAGTTTACATTAATTTATTAAACGTAAAATTGATTCAGTGTTTTCACGAAAAAAACTGCGATACACAATCTGACAAAATCCGTGCAAAGAAAAATTTATCATATCACACAATTTTTTAGCCAGCCATTATGGTGATGTCACCCTATTAATAAAATTTGTTAAAGAATATCAAAAGCTTTATCTGAAAAAAACTACAATTACCATCACAGAAAATCATTTATTGTTCCTATAAAAACAGAATCGCAAGTTCTAGTCATGGCAGGAATCTTGAAACTTCGAGACTCGTAGTCGGTGAACCGCAAGACTCATTAGAAATATCAAGTCGTGAGCTTTAAGATCGCATGGAGAGGTGGATTACTACATAAACCAAATAGTTGGTAACACAAGTCGTAATACAGTAATAATACCAAATAGCTACCCCAGAGCTATTTTGGTCGTTTTTAGTGTGTGAATAGTCACTGCACGAATGACTGCCCAGTAGTCAATGTGTATAATGCATTTTCCTCAACCATAAACAAATATTATTGTCATTGTTTTTATTCAATAACTAACTATTTTAGTAGCTTTTTAATTGTAAAAATATATGCTGCAGTAAAATAATTATTATCATGTGTGTAAAAAAATACAGTAGAAAATACCGTGGTATTTACTAATGTAATAACAATAGTATCCTTTAAATACTTCGAAGCAATTTTGAATATTTAATCGGAACATTTTTGTTTAACGCATTTATATCAGATCACATCATATTTTCTACATTTATTTATTTATTATTTTATATAGCATGATACTTTTGATCTAAAAGATTATTCCCAATAAACCACTATGTCACAAACCTACATTTATAAACTTGATTACATATTATTACTTAACTTATCTACTACTACTACTCTACTTGTCTACTTACTTATTATATTAGTAAATAGACTCTGTAGTAAAGTTATTTTGCTCCATCAAGAAATAGCAAAACAATTAATTAACAAAACAAGTTAATAAAAATTATATTCTAAATGATTTTGACTAAGTGCAAATTAATTATGGGCTACACAAAATTGTTTCAATCTTGTTAGAATTGACCATCAAAATGCATAAAGTATTTATGTAAAAAAGTAACCCTTTAATTTTTATTTAACAATTATACGATATGGCTGAAATATAAATCAATTTAAAAACAAAAAGATTCAAGTCTTAAAACTTTTATATTATATTCAAATCAATTCAATTATTATGCATATATGAAAAAAATAAAACAAGAAATAACATGTTACCTAAAT
>JABFQD010001328.1:0-18807 GCA_022817045.1 Psix sp. ZL-2020 | reverse complement strand
GGTGGTGTGTGTGGGTGATGTGGGTTTTTTTTTTTTTTTTTTTTTTTTTTTTTTTTTTTTTTTTTTTTGTTCTGTTTTTTTTTTTTTTTTTTTTTAAGACTTTTTCTATAATTTGTTTTACGAATTTGGTTGCCATCAAAACAGTTGATTTGGTTCACGTCAGCCACCATAAAAATGACGGTGCCTTTAGTTTTACAGCTTTTAATTCACTAATGTATAATTCGTTTTAATAATCGCTTTGCTTCTGAATCAGAGGGATTCGTGCCACTGGCATGAAAAATCGATAGAAACGTACTTTAGAGTTTATTCTGCCTTGTGAATACGATTTTTCATGAATTTTTCGAGCAAACTTATGAATAGACTGTGACTGTTTTTTCTACGAATGTCTGACTGTACTTCGTAAGAGAGCTTCGATGAGCGCAACTAAACTTAAATTTGAGGCTGGTGTAATTGAATTATTATTTTCTCTATAATTTCGAACAAATAAGCAGTCGAAAAATGGAGAAATTTAATAAACAGACGATATTTCAACGATTACTGGGAATGATAATAAACGAGAATTCCGGGGAAATCAGAGACGACTACTTACTTCATTCGAATTATGACAAACAAAGAAAAATCTGAATAATATTTATGGGTCCAAAGGGCGCAGACGATTTGTCTTACTTAACAAGCATTTATTGCCAGAAATATTGGAAAACATCATGCCTCGAAGGAATTCCGTGTCTCGCAGTAATTTGTCATGCAATTCTTTCTTGAGAACATTTCATGATCACCAATTTTTCAGATCAATGACAATTATTTTAGTGTTAATTATTATGAATTCATTTTAACGAGACGTAAATCTATTTTAATTATTTATACTAATAATTGATTTATTTATGATAATAATTATGACAAAATCAAAAGAGTAAGTAATAAAATTTATATTTTTATTAAAGAATACAATTGTTGAAATAATTTATAAGTTACATATTTTGAATGTTGAGATAATATATTTTTAGGCTACGTATAATTTTTTATTTAGCTAGTCATTTTCTCACCCCAAGCAATTGTGACGTATATTTGTCAATTAACACCTATATTAAGGATTTATTTTTAGAATTTAATGATTATCTGAGTTTTATAAATTATTGAAAAAAATTGTTAACAATTCATACAATATACTCACTTAGAATTTTTTTATAAATTATTCATGAAAGTAATATATTAATTTGAAATCATCTGTATTTTTTAATGGTAATTTATTTTTATTATAAAGTCATTAATATTTTGGTTGTTTATGCAAATTATGTTTAATAAGTTATGTAGCAATATTAAACATACGTTCCATTTTTCTATCTATTGAATTTTTGTGGAATTTTTCGGTTGAATTTTGAATATTTCAGGTGTTTTATTCTATAAAAGTGACCATCAATGAATTATTTTATCAATAATCGAAGGGTAATCAATTTATGTGTCTCGATATGGACATTTTTTGAACGTCAAATATTGTATTGCCAGTATGAAAATTCTAAATGAAATCCAGATTCAAAACATTTTTCCTTAGTAACTATAAATAGTTTTTTCTACATGAAAAAACTTAAGCAATCTTAAAAGTAGACAGGTTTCTACAACATCAATATGTAAAATAAAATCCATAGCAAAAAGTATCATTATAAAAAACAACTTCCGACGTCTTTACAAATCTAGATGAAAATCGAAAAATGAAAGTTGCATTCTATGAAGTTGTTGAATTTATAGAACCGGTAAAATTGAAATAAACTTAAATAGTGAATATATGTGTACTATTAAAATATAACTAGACACGAATATTTTCTGGTTTTATTTTAAAATCTAAAATCTGTGATACTTTAGTATGGTTTAAATAATATTTTCTTATTGTACATAATTATTGTGATTACTATTAATCAAGTAGCAGTAATAAGTAAAATTAGTAATTTTAGTCTGATTAGACTGTAATTACGATTTCAAACAAAACGGATATACATTGGAAATATATGAAAATGGCAGAATGATCATTCCTTAAATGAGTAAATTAATGGTAAAAGAACCTTAATTATCTATAATTTCGGAATCATTATTAAACTTTGTCATCCTTTTTGTCATAGTAAAACTTCGTCTAAATATAAAACAAAGATATTTTTCATACCGTTAAAGAGTTCGTTTTGAAAATCTACGAATTGTTTCAAGAAAAACTTCAACGATCAAATGCGAATCAGAATTTCACAACTCGAAACAAACTCCATTCGAGTTAAACTCTGTTGCGTTGTTCCTTAGGCCGCGCACTAATTGCGTTTCGAAATGAGTTACAAACTTAGACTAAGTGGTGAAAAGATGACATGAAAAATTAATAAGGCAGCTAATTTTTAAAGACTTCTTCTTTGACATATTATAAACTGCGTTTCGATGCGTAATTAATCATTTTTACTTTTTATAGACTTGTTTCATCCTCCAATCACCTTTATGTTCAAAATTCAAAATCAAACGTTTATTTCGGAATTTCGATAACGTAGAAGTTGGTAAATAAAACATAAATGATTAAAAACATTAATAATGAAAGCAAATAGACCACGTTGGTTTTTTTTCCATCCCACTGAAGAAGTCCGGCTTTGGGCCAAAGCTTGAACGAAACATGTGTGTGTTGGGGATTTTAATGCAGTTGACCCAGTTATTGATAGAGCTGGAAGCGAAACCTTCGAACATGGTAACTTTATTTTGGATGAAGTTATTAACCAAAGACGCTGAATTGTTGAGCGAAAATCGAGTTGCGCTGACTGACGAAAGAAAATTGAAATATTTGAACAGAATCTTTAGTAGCGAAAAATAATGAGAATTAAATACTACTGCAAATCGTTGCATTTGTTATTGCTAGCTGCACGAAATTGGGATATTCTATCAATTCTATCTATGGAACTAATAAGTTGACTGTGTATCTAATTAGTAATTCTGATTCCGAATGTTAACTGTATCAAAATCGATACTAACTGTTATCTCTTGATGAAGTTCTGAGTTCAAGTGATATGCTTAGTGAAGAGCATACGAAAGGCAAACGAAGAGCATACGGAGGACAAACGAAAGAAGAGATGTTTCATTACCGAAATTTGATTTGTAAAATGAAGTGTGTTATTTGAAAAACGAATATTTTCAAATTTTACATCAAAACATGGTATTATCAATTCAAAGAAAAATATTATGTTTATGTATAAGCGATCGACATATAGGTTGATATATACAAATCTTATTTTTTTACAATGTATAAAATCTTTATTATCTTTCTGATTTGATCAAGAATATTTTTGATTGCACAATAGTCAGTTTTAATGTAGTTACTAAATTTGTCATCTTGACTTACAAAATGTTTGTTTCAAATTATTATTAATTTTTGTCAAAAAGTTACATTTTTTTTGTTTAACTGTGATTTCATAAAGCTTTTCAGAAAAATAAGTTAATAAATATCATGTTTCAGATTTTTAAAATATAATACTGATTTTCAATATTTTTTAAGAAAATAATTTTTGGTTTAAAATTAAACGAAATTTTAATTCTTATAGCAAATTTATGGAATTTAATTTAATATATCAAATTTTTTTTCAAAAGCCTAACAATGTTGTTAATTAACAATTCTACTAAAAATTTATAAAATATGGTACAAGTAATTATAATCATAATCGAACAATGCACACTTTTATATAAGGCTATAATGTTAATTATATTAATAAATATTATAATTATATTAAAATTAAAACAATGTTTTGGATCATTTTTATTTTAATTTTTTATAATAATTTTATACAAAAGTAGCTAAAATGACAAAGATTGTAGGTAAAAATTGGTAACACTTTTTGATCTTATTACCTTATTAAAAATAATAAAATATAATACTTTAATAAAACTTCAGGATAAAATATAATGCTTCAGAATAACTTACGTTGTAGCAAATAATCTTTTTCAGCAATTCTGAATAAAACATTTCTGTTTCATGCATTTACGACTATAAACTTTAATATATATGCTCACTAATTTTCACTTTATTTGTATACTACTTAAATAATCAACCAAATGTATCTAAATTAATGCTAAGATATATAAACGGTATAATTCACAAAACACAATGTAAAATGAACTTATTTAAAAAGATCTTATTTAAAATTACTTTTTGTTTACGCTGAAAGAAGTAGATTAATCACGTAAAGGTGAGATTTAATCCGAGCATAAAGTAGCGCAAATCGAAATAAAACACGAACAGAATGCGGGATTTGCGTACACTAAACGAAACCGAACGATTTAGAACACTGCAATAAATATTTTAATTGCAGCTTTAAAAAGTTGTACAAGCTTCCATCGATTTAAATCAAATTCAATTCTTTATCTCGACTCAGCAATTACATCATTTCCTAAAAGATTCCGTTCAAATTGTATCAATTAATAAGACCGAAAAATCGCAAATTTAATCATAACTGAAATCATAGTTATAAATCACATTACTGCATACAATTACTGAACATCAAAAGCTTTTCACTCATTTGCCAAAATTTTTGCACAAAATAATGACTCATTCAAATTTTACAATTAAAATTTATTTGCTGAACGCAGCGCCCTTTATTTTGCTTGTAAACCGATAAATCACATTCGCGTCGCTCTTAAATAACATATAATCACTGCTAAAGTATGAAAACTAAGAGCACGTTTAATTTCACGCGTAATTCCTTATGTGTGATTTTATCCGTTTTGATTATACCTTAAAACTAACGTCGCTTAAATTGTCTTTTGAAAATGTCTCCCATTATTCTCCTCAATTTTCTTTTCACAAAACATCGAGGGTGGTTCTTCAGAAAGTGTCATTTTAATGTGGGAACATTTGTTTTATTGTGATCCCTTTATCTGTATTTACATTTTTATTAAATTCTAATTAGATTGCGAAATATTAATAACCGAACAATCAACAAAAAACAATTATTTTTATCTGTTTACTGTAAAAAATAAAGAGCGGTTTATTTGATTAAGTGTTGTAACTCGAAACAATTATAACATCACAGTGAAATTGTGCACGTTTATATAAAGTATATCGACTGTTTATTGCCAGTCGATAATGTACAAATAATTTTATTTCTCATATTTGCACACTTTGCAACAAAAGTGTATTCTAATTTATTTAACTTCAAAATTCGGTAATGATACATGCAAAATAATCTGATGCAGTATATTATTTGAGTACAATTGTTTTACACGAACCAAATTGTTGTTAAAAATTTTATTAAAGAAGATTGAACGATAAAGTGTAAAAAAATTCGCTTTTAATTTAAATGTAATTGTATAGAATAATTTTAATACAGTTTCGCATTGATTGTTATTTTAATATTTGTCATATACATCAAGATGTATATATATTTATATATAAAATTATTTTTCCATATAAAGTGAATATATGTACTAAATTCAGTAGAACATCAATGAATTATTTTCGTTGTTTCATACTAGAATGAATTAAACGCACAAAAACATATTTATAAACTTCATAAATATTTAAGTATATACAAATATATAAGTATGTAAATTAAGTTAACCAGAAATATTTTATTTTACATAAAGCTGAAAAAACATTTTTTATATAAACATATGTTTAATAAACATACATGCATTTTTTATGCTTAGCAAAAATTATTCATTAAATCATCTGTCATAAGTCTATAAGTAGTAGAGCTATGTCATTACTGGCGCAAATGGTGGTATGGAGGCGCTTATGATAAAAACCATGTATGTCACCACGTACATTTGGTAGTGGGAGAAGGTTTCAAAGTTAGTAACGTAACTAGATTTTTATATTGACAATAAATTATTGAGTAATTTGCAAATAAAAAAATTAAATTTGTAATTTATCAATATGATCTTACGATTTAAGATAGAACACAAGATTATGGAAATATAAACTTCTACAAAGGTTTTATTTACACGACCATTGATACGCAACTTTCATATTTTTAACAGTGCAATAGTATATTTCATTAAGTTAATGGTGTGTAAAACGTGATTTAAATTTATCATTTTGAAAATTTGTAACTGATGAACAATCAGTATACAGATCGATGATGAATTCCGATTTGTTTTTCAGATATTTAGATAAAACTAATTTTTTATTATTTCTTTTAACATAAATAATTTTTGTTTCAGTTAAAAGAGCTTTTGTGAGATATCATCTTCTTTAATATAAATTCATATGATGCAACCACATTATTCTAAGCTAGTCCATGAAAATGATTTGACTGCTATAAATTTGATTTTTTATAAACAAGCGGAAGAGATATTGTGTTGTAGATAAAGTGAAGATATGAAGTTTACCTAATTTATCGTGTATATTATCGTATACATATTATTTTTTTAATGAGAAAAGTATTTATTGGTTCATAAAATCCTTGAGTGTCAATAATATATTTCATTTTGTTACAATTTTCTTTGTGTTCTTAATTACACATCAATTAGTAACATGGTGAGAAAATTCTCACCAGTATATGAACATAAATTCTCATATACGCCCTACATCTTTAAATGCGCTAGTAATGACATAGCCCTACTATTTATATATACATGTTGTGTACATTTTATAAAATGTATAATATATAATAATATAAATAAAATTTGCCTGCGTATGAAAACTTGAGAGAACATATAGTAAATATATTTATATGAAGACATAAAGTAGTGCTTAAAACTTTTTAAAAAAATATATATCTACAATGGTATATTATAACTTATATGGACTCTTCTAGATATATAAATAAAGTGAATGAGAAAGAGTACAGCAAATAAAGAGAAAAAATAAAAACGAATTTTATTTCAACAAAATTAATGAAAAGGTAATCGAAGACGGTTGGTGATCAAACAACGTAGCAAATCGACTTAAATAATTCAAAACGTAAACGTAGCGAAAAAAGACATTTGCCGTGATGTTGGCAAACAAATGGGAAAACTGGAGGGAACGCGACAAACTGCAAGCTCGAGCTTACGACATGAAAGCGGCGAACTATTGCCGCATCTGGATCAGATTGCTGGATATTTCTCGTGGGAACACAGGGTGGTTAACCCGCTTTCCAGATGTCGCGTTATCTTTTCCAGTATCGTCATCCATCCTTGTCATATCATATCCGGTTGAGCTTCTTATCGCCTTCCCTTTTCACATATTGAAAATTCTTCTTCTCATGAATAATTGCGTGACCTTCGATATTTTATTTATAACGCATACTCGACTTATTTCAGATAATATCAATAAGAAAATAAAGAGCGGAACATTTTTAAGCATCAATCTGTGTCTGAATAGTCTGCACTTGGTATATGGAGATCCGCCCGAGGCAATCCATTGGGGACTGACTTATTATAGTTTTGTCATGCCAAAGTTTAATCGACTCGTACAAATTGCGCGCAGTTTCGCAAATATTTTTACTTTTCCTGTCGAGTTTAATTTGTGTTTTGCTAGCAGAAAATTAGTATTCGAATTTCAATGAAGACGCAACGTTTATTTTGCCCGTTTAAATTGATTAAAATCGTTTTGAAATTCGACGCTTGAAACTTGACGTATTTCACATAATTTGGATGAAGTGAACATAAAATATGTGCTGACAAACTTATATATAGTTGACGAAACAAAATGAACTTCAGAGTAAATTATTTATTTAATTTATTAAATGACTGTTATGAGATACATATTCTCTACTTTATTTTCAATGAAATAATCTTTTTTTAAATTTTTTATCATTATATGATGTCATTATAAATCATTTTATATTGAGTTTTTTACACAATTTATCGATTCAAATTAAACCTTTTTTCTATTAAAAATTTCAGCATTGTGTTAAATTTTATTTTTTCTTAAATTGAAACATTTTTACTAATGCCATTCTAATGAAAATATTTATATTTTTTCATTGAATAAAAAACAAATATTTTTTAAGTACTTTTCTAATATTTTAGAAAATTCATAATGGGAATTTAATTAAAAAATTTTAGGTGTGTAACATACGTGATACTTGATTCCGTGCACACGAGATTCCGTGCATACGTAATTTTATTCACACGAGATTTCATGCACGCGGATTCGAATTTAACCTACCGAACTTAACCTACAACGGAAACTTTATAATGCGAGAAGTGTTCGCATCAACGAGTCTTTTAACACGAAGAAGAGTTTTTTTAACATAAAAAGAAATTCATATTTGTATAGTTTTAGGTACTTTGTAATATCAAAAATAACATCTAGTAACTCATAATGTATCGTAAAAAGAAGTACTTTTCAAAACATTTTTTCATGTACGACCAAAAGTTTATAGTTAAAATTTTGAAAACATTTACTGACATTTGGAAAAACTTCAAAACGATTTAAAACGAAACCTTTTCTTTCTTTACAATTATCTGTGCGAATGAAAAATATATATCATGATAAAATTGCAATAAACAGATGAATCTTAGTACAAAGCTCTTATTATTATATATTAAAAAAAATTTCATTATATATTACACGCTATCTCTTGGTTAAATTCATAAATCTCTAAACGCAAATAATATTTTCAAAATTTTATATTTTAAATGTTATCTATAATAATCAGTAAATATATTTAAAAACAAAATTGTTTTTGATCGAATGTTGAACACGATACAATCCTTCACATTTCTGGATCTTTCCTCGTTATCACGAAAATTGCATTATTTGATAGTTAGAAATGTGATTACATCAACAATTTAATTTAACCCCAAATAGCGGAATTAACACTTTAAGGAACAAGAAATGATATTCATCAATAAAATATCAATAAAATTGCTTTTATAACATTTTTAAATAATTCATTCAATTAAAAACATTTTTGTTTAGAAATAGTTTCAGTTATGTCGTGAAAAAGTACAACCTAAGAATTATAATTGATATCAAATAGTAAATAATACAAGCGAAGTTGATAGTCTTTTTATAATAATCAAAATCTGTTACACATATAAGTTACAAATTAATAAATTAATTTAGATAAATCTGATTTTAACTACATTATATTCCGATTTAAGTAATTACATATACCAACATTTTTATGTAAGGAAATACCACAATTTTTCAAGTGATTGTTAGTCGAATTATCTTTTCGAAGTTTCTATGTTCGTTATTAAGTTCAGAAGAATTAAGCTTTTCGAGGTTCCCAGCTGTCTACTTATGTTCCCGAAGTTTTTGACCCAAAATATTGTTCAACTATGAAAGGTAGGGTGTAATTATGAAATAATAAATCTACTTGAATAGGTTCAGATTAATCGTCTTGAGCGAGACATCTTATAATTATCATTGAACTTCGCTAAGTTCGTTTGATTTTTAAGTATACTTCAAGGCTTGTTGAAGACGATTACTTGTGGATATAATACAACAAAAAGATGGATCGCATTTTAGATTTTTCAATAAAATATTTATTTCATAACAAAATTATCAAACACAATTTAAATATTTTTCATATAACAAATGTATAATAATTATTGTTGAAATTAATATTATTGCTTTGAAACTTAATTATATTTCATTTTTAAGACAACGATATTTGTCTTAAACTGAGTTTTTAGTTATAATATTCCACATTTTTTCTTGTGTTTTATATTTACCCTGCAGTGTTTTGATGAACTTTTCACGAGTATCCTTCTATAGAGTTACTCGGCTAAATACGTGTCCAGTTTTACAAATATTAATTATCATAAATTCAGGATAGTTCTTAAATTGACCAACCTATACATTTTTAAGATTTTTCAGGCAACCGAAATGTTGGCACTTGTTCATAAAAACTACTCTGGTTAAAAATATACTATCTCTATTCCTTTTTACGTAATTTATAACTGGAATGTACTTATCAAATATTGCTAAAATGCAAAGACTCGATTCCATATTATAATAAGCGATATCTTATAACGTTAGAACGTCTCCGAATGGATAGTTTTCATAATATCCGGTATTCTTATATCGTAGCCTGAAGCACTGCGTTTGATGTTCCCAGGTTTAATTAAAGTTACGGTTTGTCTACTTAGTACAGTCCCTAAACATTAAGTCTAACAGTATGTAAACTACTAATGACGAGGGTGTCACTGGGTACCTTTTGACTAATTTCTTGACTATTCTGCTAAAAATATAAACAAAATCATTGTTCCCTTCGGAATATCAAAATTTTGCAATTTCGTTGAAAAACTATGATTTATTAATCATAAATATTCGATATAATAATATATTAATCTAAATATTTTATTAATATTTTCAAGCTTCAATTTAATATCAAAGAAAGATTTCGTATCTTCATCGAATAGAAAACAATACATTTTTCGTTTCAACTACCATGAAATTAGATTTTTTCATTATAGTTAATTATTTTATACAAATTAATCTCGCTTCTTTATCGAATTAGGCAAAATCTGCATCCCATAAAGAATTTGTGAACAAGTTTTTGGCAATAAACGCCAAATTTTTGTTCATTGAATGATTGATCGACTGCAGAACAATAACAAGAAATTAGGAACTAGATGGATTATAATTAGTTTCAATAGATTCACTTTTATAGAAAGAAATCGTTTGGTTTAGTTAATCTGGAAAAAGAAAGCAAGAAGCATTGTCACATATGCTTGAGTTTTTTCTGTAAAAAATTGTACTAAAAATCTCTAATTAACGATGCAAAGAGACAAGCCTAAAATATGCTTTTAAATCCTGGATTTAAGTGAATGTATCTTTTTCGATGGCATCCGGGTCGTTACGCCAAGTATAAAACTGTTCACGTTTCGTATTAGAACGAGTTGCATATAAATCAATTATCGGGTTTCCGAAGGTTCGAGTTATCTTGTTGAACGTCCGCCTGCTCCTATTCCGTGTCGATATTCCTGATTCGGAATTCGCGGTCCGCATCTACATTATCGGCTGATTTGATTAAGGACGCCAAGTACCTGATTTTTCTGGTTTCGCTATGTTACCAAATCTGTTTTGAGATGTAACTCAGAAAGGGGTACTATCTTCAGTGCCCCTATTACATTTCAATTTATTTAAAGCATGTGCTTCTGTACTGCCCAAACTTCCACTCGATTTAAAAAATCACAAAATTCTTTACTTAAATAAGATCATTTTTATCTTTGTTCAAGTTAAAATCTAAACACTTATTTAATTAAATCGTAAAATGAATAGTTTTTTTTTATAACAACCTTAGTAGTTTTATAACCTTGCAGGCTACTCATAATATTTTCATTTCATGTAACTTTTTTTTTAAATCTCAAGGTAAGGCCTTCGATTTTCTGATTTGTTAATCTTATCGTTCATGTTGTAGGATGCTACTTCATGTTTGGTCTTTTTAATAATTTTTTCAAATTTGCTAACTCACGGTTGACTGCAAATTTCGATAACGGATATTAGTAGTTTTTTATGCAGGCTTCAAAGAAGATTTCTTACCGTTTTTTTGACTACTCGTGCATGCTTTTGCGATTTTTGTCGGCTGTCAACAATACAACCTTTTTTTAGTAAATTCCTGGTTATGTAAATCTGCTAGCAATGGTTCAGCCATCGAAAGCTACTTGAGAAGTCCATTCCTATTGGAGTTCTCTTTGTAAAGTGAGGTTAAATCCAGTCTGAGGACTATCATGACTAGACTTAAACAACTTTGCTCAATGGAAAGAATTTTCTGTCCCATTGTTTTGCTATTTCGCTTTAATTCTTGCTTAATATTTCAAATTTGTGTGCAATTCATTTCGAAATCACTCTTAGAATGCTATTAATTTATCGTTCATATAATTTAATAACAAAATTCAGTTTCCATTGAGAAATCACCTGAATTTAACTAATTTACGGTTGTGGTTATGTTCTTAAATGTATAGAAAGTTCTCCACTTCATGAAAACTCATCGTCAAAAATTGTACAAATTTATTATTTAAGTCTTCAATTCTTATTCAATATAATATTCTTATTCAATACTTATAATTTGTTTTTGAAAGAATTATGTACTTACATCTTCACGGATTAAACAGGCGAAATCTAACTAAGAAATTCATATGGAATAAGCATGATATTAGTTTACAATTAATACGCGTCATTTTTATTCACGTATTGAAAATGTATTGATTTGCAATTTTTGTGTTGGTATTAACAATGATTTTAACAGAAATATGTTAAGAACTTTTATTAAAAAGGTGCTAGAATTTTAATAGCGCTAGCACAAAAAAATATGGTCTACATAAGAGTCAAGATAAAGTAACATTAATTTTCTAAAAATTCGTGGCGGGTCACGAAATAATTTCATCGAGGGGAATATGAAGTATAATGCCACATAAAAAACCTTATAACATCATTTGTGATTTTCGTCGGTTAATTACACACGGACTATTGTATAAAAATTCAATTATACCCACAAAGTTAGTCACACGTAACCCCGGGTAAAATTTTCCCATAAAAGTATACCTGACGATTTAAACAAAGTTTTTCCTTTGTAACTCTAGTATATAATGCAACATGAGAACTTTTACATGCTTTAACTTTTTAAATCTTATAAAGTGTTTATTAAGTTTACAACTGGTAATCCTGAATAAACTTGTCCAACTGAAATCAAAACTGACCCGAATGAATTTCGCTTGCTACTACTGCAAACTAAAATACGGATTATCTATGAAAAATTATTGATAATGTGATATCAATATACTTTGACAAAACCTAGTACAATAACCATGGTAAAGTAGCAGATTCAGGATTTGAATAGCACTTATTGGGTCTCTTGTTCAATTATTAGCTAAGATGGATTTTTCCAAAATAATTCAATGATATCAGCCAAAGACTTTAATAATGTCCATTAAAAAAATTCAAAATACAATTGAAAAGTTTTATGACCACATAAGATACAATTTCGAATTGCGAATTAAAACAAAAGATAGTAAAAAGTCGAATAATGGAATAAATTATGTTTATGAATTATAAGAAATATCCTTTTCAGGGAACAACAAGAATTTCAGAAACAAACATGTTACATATAATATATATGACGTAAAGAAATCATACTGATGATCTCTTTACGTTAAAAAAGGAGGAAATATTAATGATTAAGGAGCGTTGCAATTGAAAATTTCATCAAGTTACTTAAACAAATACTTACCATAATGCTCTTTAAGCAATACACACATGATATGTTTGACAAACGGGTACAATAAGCATACTGTTAGTTACAATTCCTAAATAATACTCTGAATAATCTTTATTAAATCCTAATTGAATCTTTATTTGGAAGATAGTTATAAAATTGCGTTAAGATTTGGTATTATATATGTAAAATTGTAAATTGAAATAACATGTGTACTATCAGAGAATATTTTTTCGAATGGTTAGAAAAGCTATGTCATTTTTAGTTTTTAATTCTTCCGATAATAAATATAACATTCCTATAATACATACTAAATATAACAGAAATTACTCTAATTTATGTTGATGTCTCAGAGCTGTATCAACTGACAATTATACATTAGAATATTAATAAATTTTGGACTGTATACATGTGATGTCTGTTCAGAACACCTCATTTTATTGTCAAAATCAACTTTTGCAATTGAAAACAAAATAATCTTTGTCTGATGTTAGCAACTAATAATTTAGCTTGATGCTTTTAAAAGTAATGCTAAATTATATTTCGCCAACTTCTCTTTCTGGAGTTGTGTTTCAATCCATTATTTAAATCTCGATCTAAGTCAAAATGAGATCAATCAAATATGAGATTGTAGGATTTCGTGACAGCATTTTATATTTAATTTTTCAAGAGAGTTAAAATTATCGATCGTAAAGGTATCTTAATAGCGTTGCATTATGTTTGCAAAACGTGAATTCGATAAGGAGGACAATCGAAGATAATTGCTTTTCGAAAATTACGAATAACGACCGGCTTGCGCGAATCACGAAACACATACGAAGCGATATCCGGTCGAGATTGCGCGCCAATATTCGCACTTACGATATTAAGACAATAACTTCAAGATCACGTTGACTTGAGATTCCGCAGAGCTGAACACATATTTTTCATTTAACTAAACTAAGGCAGTTACAGTTATCGACAAAAAATTTAAGATTAACTTTGCAAAATGTATTCAATTCTTCTTCGACAATAAATTATTCAAAATGAAGCATTTGTATTAAAAAACTTAATTAAAATTTTTCTAGGAATTCATTTTAAAGAATGTAATAACAGGACGTGCGTGACAGTGTCATTGTAATGCAGCATCAAAAAATGCAGTACCTTGAGTGATAAAAGAAAAGCGAAAAAGAAGCACATTGTACGAAGCTAAAAGCATCGTCATCATATGCAATATACATGAGAATCGAAGAGGCTACTTGCATCGAACAATCCATCCTGTGCGCCTATGCAAACGCCGTCTGCGTTACATAAATATCAAATTCGAATAGCTATCTTTGCCACGTTTTGACGTTACGTATTCAGCGTGTGAAAATGCTGAAAATATTTCAGCATTATCTTCCGTGACATAAGAACATTTCGCGGAGAGAATTACCGCTTCTCGAATTTTAATTGAACATCAAAAATAATAAAGCCGAGTTAGCGAACAAGCGGTATTTTTGAGCGAAGCTGCGATTGTATCAAATCGAATTTGATTGTTCTCCTTCACATTTTATATCACGCGACGGTTTGTTTTCTTGAACAATTTTCCATCGGCCACGGAAACAAAGGGAATGAAAATCTTGACCCATTAATCGACCTGACAGGAAGATAACTGAAAATTGACAACGCGAAAATCCAGCCGGGTCAGTGCAATAAAACCATTGTTCCTTCCACTTTGGAGAAGAGTCGAGTAGGTGGGTTACGCGTGTAGATACGCTCGAACGTCTATTTATTTTGCTCGTCACGAATCAACGAGCCCTCCTTGAAATGTCTTCTCTCTCGCAGAATGTCAATCGTTCTGCTGTTTTGAACAAAATAATCAAATAGTCGTGCTGAACTTTCCGAACTTGCTTTTGCGCAATTGATTGGATAAATTTTCAACAAATATGAAACTTGCTGAAAAGTATTGTCTTTCATATACCTTGTTAATATAATTACTCTACAAAGTTAATATAATTACTCTACAAATCCAAAATAAAGCTACTTTTTGGGTGCCTTCATTTTGTTCTTTAATTTATAATTTTTTTTTATCGCCATTGTTACTATTCAGTAATTTGTTTTATTGAGACGTTGTCCGT
The DNA here is from genome assembly GCA_022817045.1 of Psix sp. ZL-2020. Lineage (NCBI taxonomy): Eukaryota > Metazoa > Arthropoda > Insecta > Hymenoptera > Scelionidae > Psix > Psix sp. ZL-2020. The sequence goes on along the minus strand of JABFQD010001328.1, from coordinate 3,602 downwards.
TATTATGATAGTTTGCAATGGACCTCGCTATCATCAACTCCACTTGCGCGTGTGTTTCATTGGCTTAAAAGCTCAGGTGTTCCAATTCACAAAATCAAGAAATATGCTACGAAATTACTGCTTACTCTGTAAGGCATCATATTTTCACGGAAATATTATATTCTAACGTGTGCTTTTGATAAGGAAAATGCAACTTAAGATTTCAAGAAATAAGACATAATGGTACAATAATAAGAATAATGAAAAGAAAACAATTTCAATTACTTTATTAAATCAGGAGATTTAATAATAACAATTGTTTTTCTTTCTCTTTAAAATTTTATTGATGTTTACTGTTTACTAACACTGATGTTTATGATTAAAATAAAAATTCAAAAAATGTATAATTATCATGATGCAGTATCAAAAAAATTTAATGTAATTTGCATGATAGAACATTCAAGATGAGAATGTAAAAACAAATATTTCATAACGTACAAACGTTTTTAAACTATGTTCTTCATTATACATTTTATAAATATAATAATCATATTAATGCAAGATTTATTTTACAGTGCATGTTTGTACATAAAAGAAAAAAATATATAACAAATATGGCTTAATAGTGTAATGATAATATTATCATGATCAACTAAATCAATGAACTCAAATAACTAAAATTATTTATTTGCAATTATATATAATTTTTCAAGTAACTTTTTCAAATTTCGTAAATAAAACATGTATTGAAATATATTGATTTCATATTTATGATATTAAAATATTGTTTACTTAAAATTTTAAAAATGCAATATTTTTTATGAATAATTTTGAATGGAAAGTTTCAGAATAAAAGAACTATAATAAATGGTATTTAACATTGTTAGCTATTATTTTGCTGCAATTTCTCACGAGTTTAGTATAGTAACAACTTGATCTATGTATGAGCAAACACTGATACAAAATGCTTATTGAGTTTATGGCGAATTTTCTTGGAACAAAACTACCCCCAGTTCCGATTAAGTGATTCATTTAACAACAACCTTTTCACCATTATCATCGATTTTTTTAAATTGCTCAAAGTCTGAGTTGTAAGACAAATGCTTTGAAATAAAAAAATATCATTATAAAGAACCTTTAATCAAAAAATTTTCAGACAAAACCAAAAAACGTATAAAAATAACATCTTTGACCTTAAAAAGATAACAAAATCATTTTGTAAGAAAACAATACGCACAAAGAAAACATAAATGTAATTATAAATGTAAACAAACACATTCCCTGAATCACAATCTTAGGTGCAGTCAAGAATTTGTTTCTTTGATTTCCTTTTCTGTTGATACTATCTGACACAACTTTGATACATTCCAAGTAGAAGTAAATAAAGTTATTTTTGTTGGAAGATCTCTTATCAAGTATAAACTTCTTTCGCCTAAATAACGCTAAGATGATTAATTAAATTACCATGTGGCCTGTATGATTTCGTGTAAGGAAGTCGCGCATTTCATTAATTTGTAGAGTAACGTGGCCAGAGTAAGAAGGATTCGTGCGTTTCACATGTTCAAAGCTATTGTACACGTGTATATGACATTAGACTGGTATATCAAATTATTTGTTAGCACATAAGCGAAAATGCCATTTACATAAACAAATAAACAATCAAAAAATCATGCAAACAACGCGAAAACTAACTTTAATAATGTAACTTTGTTTGTAATTAACGATGAACATTCTTCCGATTATGGTTCATGTTATGTTCCTATGTAGAAAAGTATATTACTGCAAATTAGACTACCTGCAATCCAACCCAAACGAACCTTGAGATTCGGCTGACGGTTTTATCAGTTAAAATTGTAGCTTGTTTTTAAATAAGAGTGAGAGAGAGAGAGAGAGAGAGAGAGAGAGAGAGAGAGAGAGAGAGAGATGCAATATTTGGAAACCCAGATTTTTTAAGTAAAAAGTGATTTGGAGGGATGAAAAAGCTTCTGCAATGAAAGTGGGTCGTAATTTGTGTTTCAGCTCGACAGGTTCAAAGAACCACCAGCTTTCGGCCCTATGTGCGATCTTTTATGGTCGGATCCTCTTGAAGACTTCGGAAATGAGAAGAATTCAGAGCACTTCTCCCACAACAGTGTTAGAGGTTGTTCGTACTTTTACAGGTAAGCCTTTCTAAAACTGCCATATTTCTGAATAACAAACTTTTCATCCTTACCTTTCTGTTAACTTAAATACACTTATAGGGAATGAAAGATTTGCAATACTTTCAATTCATTCGAACTTTTGTCTAATGAATGAAAGTTTGTTTCAACATCATTTGGAACCTGCTATTTTGTTGTTAAGAAAGATCATGATGCTAATTCTTGTTTTTATTGGTATTGATCAATTATTGTCTCATTTTTTACCAACAGATGTTTTTTAAACTCAGATTTCAGTCAAGCAATCATCAATTTTCGATAACTTTTTTTTCTGTCCGGAGAAACAACTTGTCAAATTTTGTATTTGGACCATTATTTTCTCAAAAATCTGAAGAAAAAATATTACTTAAAATAATAAATTTTGAACTAGGTAAAATACGAGTTTTTGAGTCTTGATAGATGGGTATCTAGACGTTAAACTTCTTTGTATGAAAAATTTGAGAAAATTGTAATGTTTCCAGCGATCATTTTCACACAACTTGATATGCATTGTTTGTACGACGTCTGACAACCATAAATCTTGACCTAAAGTTGAGACGTTTTTCTCGACTCGTTTTCCGACTGCTCTTGTTTTCCTTTTATCGTGATGCTTTTCCCTTCGTTATCCCGACCGTCGTGTAATTACCCTGTCGTTTGTCTCGCAAGCAAGCAGCCAGAAGCAGAATATAAGTCGAGGACACTTTTCCGGGACCCCCATGATGTCCCGGAAGCTTTGTTTTAACATCACAACGAGTTAGAATATGAAAATTATGAAATCAACATGTACGGTATGTGTAATTAATGCTCACTACTCATTTCCTATTTTTTTACATGATAAACAGCTGAATGGGAAGGGATGAGAAAAGCATTAATTACATATGCTATACTTGCAGGAAATGTTGTTAAGAGAACACAGTTATTATCGAACAAAATTGATATTCCATAAAAAATGCATTTTGACAAATTATTTTTTATATTTATTCGAGGATTTAGAGAATTCAACTTTAAGATGCCGAAATAATGTAATGTAAAATTATATTTTAAATACAATAATGTAACCACGTTGTTATCTAATCTTAACAAAATCATATTGTTATTTTAATCAATATATCGACAGTAAATAATTTCAATTGCGGTATGTAATCTTTGTTTTACAATTGAAAGATGGAATAAACAATAAAATAAGTGTTTTCTTTTTTTAGATAAAGAAACTGAAAGAAATATTTTATTCATTCTCAATTGAAAATCTTACAAAGAAAACAGAATGAAATTTAATCAAAAATGTTTTTCTTTGAGTTCAGTAAGGCTTTTGTACGATAAAATTCATTTGTTCGAATGTCAGAGAAATAATAGTAGTTATCTATAAAAAGATCTTTTCATTGCACATAAAAATAATATTCCATCCATATCAAATTGGTAAATTTCATAGCAATCCTAATTCGTATTTAA
>JABFQD010001327.1:0-18807 GCA_022817045.1 Psix sp. ZL-2020 | reverse complement strand
ATAGTCGTTTGCGAAAAAGTTAAATAACGAAAGGTAAAAAGCCCACATGACAAAGTATAGGAAATGGTTGACAATTTCATTCAAAGCGAATAATTCATAATTGAAAAGCAGACACTGAGTTTCGATGCTACCGGAAGTATATCAAACATGTTCGCTGTTCATCAATTTAACACAAATTAACGATGAACACTGAAAATAATAATAAATTTGATAAATATTATTAATTTAATTTAGTTTCAAAAAAAATGTATTTCACATGCCGAATACCCACGGTCGTAATTTTCTGATTTCTTATCGGTACATGTGAAAGAAACGGAATATTTTGTGCGAGTCGTAGGAGTCGCTACGATCGGACATAAATAAATCAATAGAAATATTAATCGATTAAAAAGATAGGTGAAAACAGAAGTACAATGCAAATTGCAGATGGCGCTGCAGTCATATATATAAGAAAATATTTCACGCAAATCTCAGGTGGCGCTAAAATTGCATATATCTGGAAAAATTTTATTCTTTCCATGCCAGATAGAAACAAAGAAAATTAAACATTAGGCTAAAACATTTCTAGCTCATAAATATGTTAAGAAATCATGTCGAGAGTGAATTCCAAGATTCTCTGAGCTTACAAATTTGGAATAGCATTTTACGGTCGTCACAATTTAGAATGAAAGAACAAAAATCTTCGGTGGAAACATTTTGAGGAATAAACTTACACAAAGCAGAAAATACTTTTGAACAATCGGATAAACAGTGAAGTACAACATTATTATCATAAATCGGAACGTTGCAAAATTTGCAGAACTCTAGTTTTGTCTCGATCGTGTTTTTAATAATAGTTAGCCTTTTGTTATAAATTGTTAAGAGCCTAGGTCTGGCATACAAGCGTTTAAAAACAAGTGATAAGTCACGGTCGAGCAAGTATTTCGCAGGTTGATGATCGGTGTTCAAAGATATGAATTTATACAAGAACAGGGAGTGTGACGCGCGGCAGGCAGAGATATCTGCATGCTTGAGAAATTCAACATATTTTTCAATCAATACATTTGAGTTGAAATCGTGCGTGAGTGAAAATCGTTCCACATGTCTAACCCATTTGCGTGAGTAAAAAAAGATTTGATCTGACAAACCCAGTTATCTGCATAAGTCGAATAGTCATCTCTCATTCTGCAAAGTTCAGCAAAACATTGCTTTGGGTAGCGTTCATCACCCATCTAACTCAACTTAGTTATCTAACTGACAATTGATTTGAATATAGCTAATTTCAGTGACTCTCGTCCAATTTCCAAGCGCAAAGCGTGTACAGGACAATTGCGTGGTACATGTAAAAGGTGTTTGAAAAACGTATTTTTCAATTTATCTATCTCATTTGTGTGAGAAGGTCCCCAAAACGCGGAACCGTAGAGCGCAATACTTAAGACTAAACGAACAAAAATCAAATTAATGTCGCGCCAAGCAGATGTTTTCAGACTGTAAATAACTCTCAGAGTTGAGCCAATTGCCAGTTTCGTGTTGGCTGATATAGACTTAAATGCGTAATTGAATTTGCAATTTTTGTAAAAAGTTATCCCCAAGTAACTGTACGAATCCACGATTTGAATTGCATCCGAGTTGAATTTAAAAAATTTGATTGGTGGCTTAGCGCGGTCTTTTTTGAAAAGAACAATTTTTGTTTCGGTTGTATTAACAGTAAGACGAAATTCTTCACAATAACTGGCCAGTGCTCCCAAAGTGCAGTTTACCTCAAATAACGAGTCAGCAAACAGAGCAAGGTCATCCGCGTAGGCGAGTATACAAATGTCGTTGGTGGAATTGAGTTTCACCCCACTGCAACCTTTCGCATGAAAGTAAGATTCGAGGTCGGATAAAAACAATGAGAAAAGCAAAGGACTGAGAACCTCGCCCTGGAGGACTCCACGGGAGATATCAACAAATGGTGTCTGGTCGGTGTTTAAATTAACTGCTGCAGCAGCGCGCGAGTAGAAGCTCCGCAAGATGTTTAGTATTTTTGAGCTAAGCCCGAGGGACTTAAGTTTTTGCCAAAGGAGCGAGTGGTCAATGGAGTCAAAGGCGGCTTTAAAGTCGACAAAGATGGCATAAACTCTCGATTTTGGCTTGAGAGTGTTGATTTGAATTAACGCGTCGAGTGTAAAAATGTTATCAGCGCAACTACGTCCGTGCTTAAACCCAGATTGGAATTCAGGAATAAGTTCATTTGCTGCGCAGAATGTTTCCATTCTCCTTAGCAAAATTTGCATGAAGGTTTTTGCAATGCAGTTCACTAGTGATATAAGACGGTAGTTGCCTGGTAGAGTCTCGTCACCTTTCTTGTGAAGAGGGAAAATGAGCAGTTCGCACCATCTCGCAGGAACTGTTTCTGATCTCAAAATCAGGTTAAAAAATACACCAAATACAAGAGCCAGTTTTCAGGGAGGTTTTTAATGAAGTCGTAGTTGATGCCGTCAATGCCAGGTGCTTTATCAGACTTACAATTTTTCAATGAAATCAGGAGTTCATGCAGGGTAATATCACCATCAAGTTCAGGGATCATGTGAAGGTCAATGATCGGGATGGGTGAACTACTAGGTGGAAAAATTTCATGCAAAAAGTTAGTCCAAATACCAATTTCAACGACAGGATTTTTTCTGATAGGATTACGAATTTTGCCGATTTCATCCCAATAATCTTTTGCATTCCGCGCGAAAGACAAGTGTCTTACTTTCGATTCAATAAAGTCACTCTTCTTCTGTTTTCTCAAACGAATATAATAAGATTTTGCAACCAAAAAATCAGTCGTCAAAGTTGAATCAAAATTCGAGGCTTTTGCAATTTTAAATAATCGCTCAAATTCGTCTTTTGCAAGATGACACTACCTGTCAAACCACGGTTTGTCCTTTTGAGAAGCACGATGGGTGGAAGTTGTGTTGCGCACCATACCAACTTCTGATGAAACAAAGGTGATGGCATTTATCAGGTTGTCCACGTTCAGTGAAGTAACACCTACGCAAGGAAACCAGCGCAATATTTCAACAAAAGATGCAACAAGAGCGCCATCCCAGCGTAAATGAGGAAGTTTAACGGAGGGGGCGGTTACAGGCATCAGGGGTGAAGGTCGAAATAGATAAAGAACCACTGGCAGATGGTCTGAGCGCGTGGGCCAGTCGGCAATTTTCAAATCGCCGATCAGGTGTAGTTCAGTCATAGGGCACCAAACTAGGTCAACGACACTACGTCCCTGGGGATGTTCAATTCAATCTCCCGGCCATTGGTGTAGGTGTCATACAAGTTGCGAAAATAACTGATATGGGGTACTGGGAAGTCAAAATCAAATGTATTTAAAGAGCCGACGCGAGCATTAAAGTCCCCCCTATCAAAATGAGTGCTTCAGGATCACTTGTTGTAAAATTACAAATTAATCCGTTGAGTGGTTCAATTGAGGATTTAATATTGCGTATCGGAGAAAAATAAACGTTCAAAATAATATATGTGAAAAAATTGAACTTTAATTTCACGCAAAGAATATCAGAAAAAATTTCAGTAAGAATATTTGAATATAAAAGTTTATTGTGAAAAATTGCAAGTCCACCCAATGGTCTACCTGGTCCTGGAATCTTCGTGGCTGGAGAAATGACAGATGTATAAGGATTGGGAAAAGGGAGGGAAAGTACCTTCAATGTTGACATCGTTTCGCACAAGCAGATGATGTCGTCCGCCTTCACAAACTCCTGGATGTCAGTGACGTTGGAAAAGCCGTGGCAGTTTCAAAAAATCACTCTGCCACCTCGGAGGTTGTCATCGGTTCTTGTTGATCGAGGGTTAGAGTCAGCAAAGGTGGAAGGATTGACGGTTTCGCTACAAAAAAATCCAGCCTGGATTGTCTGAGCGTTGTGCGTGGTGAGTTCATCTGGCGGGCACTGGCAGTTTTCTTCAGCAGCTTGTCACTCTCCGGTGAGTTGCCAGCAGTTCTCTTGCGATCATTTTGTGAAGAGGGAGTGAGATAGCACTCGGTTCCCTGATCCCCTCCACAGTAGGTGGAGGGGAGAGCAGACGCGTCCATGAACACGTCCGTTGCGCCAGTTGGAGGTGGTGGGGGGGACGGCGTACGGTGCGGGTGCACAGCTGTTCGTCGTGCGCGCCGGAGACCCAGAGTGTGCGGGCCCTGCGCTGCCTGCGCCTGGAAGTGACGTCACGATGGTGTTGGACGTGGCTGACGGTGCCGGTGTTTTTCCACGTGCTATAATGACATCCTCGTGAGCGGGGTCCGTCCTTTGGCCATAGAGGAAAAGTATGTTTTTCCTGATGGTAGTATTCATGCCAGCGGTTTTTAGCTTCCAATGGGCTGCGAGCACAGCCTTTTTGTTGTCTCGTTCATCGGGTGACAGGTCGTTGTCAATCCGAACGCCCAATCTCCGGAGATCAGACGTCTTGGAAAAGATCTGGCGAACCCAAATCGACGTGGTGAGTTTAAGCAGGACGGGACGCTCGGCACCAGACCCACGCAGGCGAAACACGTCGTCAATGGCCCATTCAGGAAGAATGACGTTCGCCCGTCCAAGAGTGTCTCAGACGGTTGCCACGAGGTCTTGACTGGAAGTCTCAATACCAGGGAGATTGAATAAAATAATATTTTTCTCTCTTTTGTTGTGGTTCAGTTGAACAGAAAGTGTACGAACCTCCGAGTCCAAGGTGTCGATCTTGGCGGCGTGGATCGCCTGTTGTGTGATCGACGTGCGAACATCCCTGACGAGCTTTTTTTAGGACGCTAAAACTCGGTGAACCAACGACTTAATGTCCTCCTCGGTGTCAGAGTTACCCATCTGGTCGGTGTCTGCCATCACAGGTTAAGAATTTCGCCACAAGAATTCAAAATTGAAACGATCAGTGGCGGAGCGAAACAAAAACACTTGATTTGTGTTAGAGTCATGGTAATAAAAACTGACCAAAAATTTCAACTTTCATTTTAAGTAATAATAATTAAAAAAATTTAGAAAAGTATGTGAGAACACACCCTTTTCAAATATATTATTGGTTTGAATAAAATCTGGTTAAATTTGAGTTGAAACAATGCGTTTCTGCGTCCGTGAGCATGAGAGTGAGTCGCGGAGGGTCGTATTCAAACATTACTATCTTAGCGTGCAACGATTGATTTGATTATTGATATTATTGGTAATCAAGTTAGAGTTGATTGAATTAAAAAGGGAAGTAAACGCGTGGAAATGATTCTTTGACTGAGGATTACTTTTTATTTCTTTTTTGTGAGTTCTAATAACGTCTGAAGTGTTCTTGAGTATTAACAGACGATACGTCAAATCGTCTAACATATTAGATCCGGAGTGTGAGGAAAATTTTGAATAGAATTTCCGGAGAAGGTGTCAAAAATCTCTTTGCTTACGCTGGTAAAAGAAAAAACGAAATATACTAGAATTGGGGCGGTTAATTTTAATTGTTCTCGATCGGGATACGCCTGGGCAGGGGTGTTTGTGGTTGGTCAAGACATATAGTACATCGGGTTTTCCAGAGCTTTTGAGGACTAGCCCAGATGACTAACGTTCCTGGAGCGAAGTTCAACTAGATTGATGGATAGTAAACATGACCATTATTTTGGCTGGAGTGAGGCTATCGACCTCCTGAGGTCAACGACCTCATCCTCCGATTTGTGAAGAGGCTAAATAAATCGCAAGTAGCGACCGTGGGCCAGCTAATGACCAAGGAATCAGTATGATTTCCAGGCGGAGCTTTTTTCTAGCAGCTTCAATCAAGTTCAATTTGATAAGAGTTCAAATTTCAGACAGAAACTTAATATTTTAAACGAGTCTCGAAGATTTTTAAACATTTTAAAAAAACTTAATTATTAACATTCCGACTGAGTAGCCTACTCGAAAGGTACTTCTTTCTCTACGCTTTCCCAATTGAAATGTTCGATCTCGTTGATAGGAACGAACATTTTCATGGTATGAAATAAAACGATATTATTTATCTTTCGTTTAAATATAGCATACTGTTGAATTAATGAAATTAATTAATTATTATCAATATATATTATCAGAAAAACAAACGTTGATGATAATTTAAAGTTAATTACATATCGCAAGCAAAAACAATTTTTTAATTTTGATTGCGAGTGACAAAATTAAGTACTTCAGCATAACGAGGGCTTTCATCGACATGAAAATTGAAAAAACGAATTATACAACTAAAAGTACTTCTAAAATGATGTACATCACAGATCGAACTCGTACAATATATTCAAAGAAATATGAATAAAATATTTACAAAACATAAACAAAACATTTGTATTTATTATTTTCACAGGACCTATTGAATAAGAGTAAAAAAATTACTGTGATTTCAAGAACTTTGTTTTAATTGGTATCATAATTTCTCAAATTATATATCGAAAGTATTATTTTATTTATACTTGTTTGATTTATTTTTCTTATGGTTTCTGTATTGTTAAATATCATAAACCTAAATTCTTAATCTTACTTATATTAACCGTATGAATTTCTCATAATAACTTTTAAATTAAGTTTTTTATCACGCGACTTAAAAAATATATCTGAATAAATTTGAATATATAGTCGGTCGTCAATTTGGGCAACAAAATTGGAATTTGTTAACGAAAAATTGTAGATTGTTATAAACAATTCTTCAGTTAAAATTTTAAATGTATATTATTCATTGATCCTTCGAAATTTGATGTGTTTCGCAAACGAGATTCAAGTAGAATGAAATAATCAAATTATAACAAATTTAATCATTTTGAGATTACAGCAATAGCAAAACTTTCAACAAAGATGACACTGTTTCAATTAAAACTAACACCACTACTGGTTGATAATGATTGAGAGAACAATTGTGGCGAGAAGCAGGCAACGGTGAAAACATAGGCTAAGAAAAACGAAGCATATAAAAATCATAATAACATTAACTTTTAAAGGTGAAAATAATTATTATAGATGATGCATTGACAAGCATAGTATCAGTTTGTAATTCCAACTTAATTATCATAGTTTTTAGAATAAGTTTGAAGAGATACATCTTATACCAATTTTAGTTAATCTATCAAAGATTCCAGCAAATTTTTCAGGTAAGTTTCAAGTAAAATAATAACAATCTGATTTAGTTTTATCAATTTCTGGATCAGATGAATTTCTAGATCAGGTAATGTCTCTGGCCAAGTATAAAAAAAATCAATTTTAAAATTTTTTGTTCTGCCAGCACTACTGTGTTACTTTTCAGATACCAACAAATGGTATCTGAATAATGGCATTATATTAGTATTGTTGTCATCGCATAGATGAGATGTAACAAGAACGAAATTCATTTTGGTCTATCTGTGTTCGAGATACAATCCCTTAAATAACGATTGTTTGAGATTACACTAAACTGCTGTCAAGAACTCCTCGTGTTAAACCAAGTGGGCCGCCACAATTTAACACCGTACCGCCGTGAGCGCCCGAAAACTTTATTAGAGAAAATTTTGTTCGTAACCAATACACGCGACACACTAAACTGCATATTTAATAACATGCCTCTTCAAATCTCGGTATCTAGTCTCGAATAACTCATACGAATTTCTCCAGATTTTTATTCCAGCTAGCATAAATTGGAGTGTCGCACGAAAAAGAAAATTTCTTAGCGAAAATTGTGTAAGTTGACAGCCGTCAACTCAGTATATGCGCGCTTTATTTATTTATTTAGTAAATTACTTAAGTGATAATATAATTAAATAATTCAAACTTGCTATTATGAATATTTTGTTTTGTAATTTTGCGTGATTTTCAACTCTACCAATTTTTTTTGGTCAGGTTAAAACCCAACGAATAAATTCAAGTGAGGTTTTTACTTAGTTTCAGCAACCATTCTTTTTTAAAGGCCCACTGGATGAATCATCTAGAAGGTTTTTTTCATGACAATTTACTGGGTGGATCGCTCTAGAGAATTCTCCGTGAATTCATCCGGCTGAAGTCAGGATCCACATGGCGTCTTTTTATCAGTTTAATTATATTTTCTGCAAGTTAATTTGACTGAAAAATTGATACTGAAAATCCAGTTTTATTTTCTTGTTGTTATGAGTCTGATTTTCATAAGATATTCTTTTCTGCAAAAGCTGAATTTATAAATAAAATTAAGACTGTGTTATTTAAAAATACGCCAATAATTTACAATAAAGTATTTTTAATTTATCCTTATTAAATTCTTGTATAAAACTATTTTGTTAACTTGAAATAATTATACTTATTGTTGATAGTTATTTCTCATTCGACTAGATTTACTCTTAAGGTCATTATTTGATATGGAATATCTCTATATAAACTTTCTCATTCTTGAGAATTCGCAAGGCTTATTAAGCACAAAATTATTTTATCTGTTAAAATTAGGAATTCCAGAATTTAGCAATGAGATTGATTAAATTTGTTATGTAAAGTTAGTTTTGTTTAAGTGTTGAGAAGAAATGACTTGTTTAAATAACCTTCCTTTTCTGTAATTAATGTATCAATGCTAAGATTACCCCCTTGTGCCCCGCGTGGAAAAATTGCAGCTGGATTTATATTAGCGTTGGGTTGGATGGCTGTCTGAGAAGAGTCGGGATTAATGCTGGATATAATTTAGAAATGATCTTCTTTCTTTTCTAAAATAAGTCAAAATATTACTCGGTTGAGGAGCGCACCCTGGCCTAAATTCAGACGTTATCAAACAGATATGGAAACTAGTTAAAATAAAATTAAAAGAACGAGATCGTATAAAATTGGAAATGACGTCCGTTAAAAAATTTCATTTACTACCAGGAATTAAACCGAAAAACGTTTTAATCGATTTTTTTAATGTACATGATAACACATTTTTTAGCTCCTAGCTTCCCTTTTAAGACTTCGACAATATGTTCAATGATGATGAGACGTCTCCTATCTGACTACCACATTTATTGGAAGATCTGGCAAATCTACCGTATTACCAAGTATAAGGCCAGGTTCTGGGATGTGGAAAAGACTAAACTATGGTAAATCGACAAAGTTGGCTTATTGCATGTGAAGCAGATCACAATTTGTAGTTGGTAAGCAAGCTGTAAATGCTAAGAAGACACGTAACCCAATCAAACATCACTTACAGGTAAGTTCGTTTTATCGATCAATTTCAAGTTTTCTTATTGACTGTACTCCTAAATCTAAAATTAAGAAGTAAAAAAAAATACTATGTCAACTAGTTATGATTAAAAATCATTCAAAATTTAAAACAAATCACATATTTAAATTTTAAAAAATGTTGTCTCAAAAATCGATTCCGGGAAATTATAATTAGACATCAGACGTGATTTAATTATCTAAAATTCCGGAAATTTACGAAATTCCAATTAGTGAAATCGATGATCATAAATCACGGAAACTCTACATCTCCTATAATTTGCTTGTAGCAAATCTTTACAAAAAATACATCAGGCAATACAAAATTGTATTAATCATCAGAAATAATAAACAAAGAAGAAGTTTATAAGCAAAAATCATTTCAAATTAAATAAATACGAGGTTTCATATCAAGTTAATTTTATAACTAAGAGTATCAACAAATATTAGTAATAAATTTTTCCAAATTGAAAATTTTCAAAAAATTGAAACTAGAGAAGACCGGAAATATCTTGATCTGTACTGTAAAACCAAAGTGCTTATCAGAACCGTAAAAAATTGCTACAATCAAATTAAATAATTTATTCTCAACTTAATCTTTATTCAAATAAATAGTAGGTCACAACAGATTATAAGTATAGCCTCATCAAGAAAAAAAAGGTATTCTCTTATAAGCATACTCTAACTGCCTCTGACTCCTTCTTAATTTAAAATTTGAGTCGCTCGCCTTGATAACATTATTTTCATTTCATTTTCATTCTACATTATAACAAATGTACGAGATAAAATCTCGTAGTTTCGACTTCTGGAATACATAGTAGTGTCTCGCTTTGTACTTGGCGCGAGGTACTATCGGGTCTCTTAATTATTGTTTACTCCTATTTCTTTTATTTTTCGCCATCTCACTATATTATGGAGACAGAATACACATTAAAATTGATTTAGATACTAGCGGAATAAATATTTTGCTTAATTGATTAATTTATTTAATTTAAGATGAGTAAAATATCAATATCTAGAATGATTGAGATGTCGTAATCTATAACTGAAAATTTAGGTAAATTATTTATTCAGTCGATTATAAATGTATTATTGAGCTTGATTACGCTCTTTGAGTTTTTTTCACTCGGACTTTTGGTTTCACGTCGAATTACTTTAAAAGGATATAAAGAAGTTAAAAGGATTCGGGATTAAATCAGATTGCACTTTTTTAGTTCATCATATTACGTTACAATTTTATCAAAATCTCATACTAAGTCTAATCATGAAATTATTTAGTGAAGCTGGAATAAATTTCAGTTAATTTGAACACATGATTAGAATTATGATTAATATTATCATAGTTTTATAATAATCTAACTATTATAAAATATTTTTAAAATATATTATATATGTCAGAGGTAATGGTACGTCAAACAAACAAAAAAAACTAAACTGTTTAAAAATATTTTAATTATTAGTGTATAGATGTGATTCATGTGGATTGCGCAGATCAAACTTAATTGATATAAAAAGAAAACGTCGTGTGTAACGCTCAGCTACGGTAGTTGGCAACACTGATAAAAAGAAACATTCAGAAACCGAAGACTCATACATACATATCAAAAAAGCGCGTAGAAAACAAAAATCCCTAACAATATATTAGATTAAATATATTGGAATTCAAAAGGGGGCTAAGAGGCTTCCACACCTACGAGAAACCTAGGTCTCTCTTTTCCTTCAACACCTTATTAGTAAGCCGTATTAGCCCAATCTGCACATGCAGTGACAAATAAATATCCCACAAATGCAGTGGTCTAATGGTCTGTGCCCTTTATGTACGTTCTAGTAAATCTGCTAACAGTGCCTCGCCAAGCGTTAAAAGATCAGTGAGTTTTTAGGACCTGAGCTACGCTGAATCCACGCCAGGGGATTCGAGAATCCAAATAACAGTCCCTGTCACCGATAATACATGCAAGAACATGCATCACCTCTTCAGGCATGCATTAACAATGCCTACAATTCGGTGATGCCGCAATACCTAAGCTGAATAGGTGTTTATTGACGTGTGCGTAATCCGTGATCAATCAAATTAATGTTCTGACGTCGTTTCTGCTCAGATTGCTTATTTCATTGCTCCACTCAGAGCAGACATTTGGATCAAGGAACGTTTTGACCTGTCTGCAAATACTAGTATCAAGCCACCGTTTCAAGAAGTTATCGTTGATTCACTTGTCAACTATGCCGTTTACAATTTGTTAGACAATTGTATTCAGATGACGTCTTCGTTGGAGCTTTCTTGCCTTCAAGTCTAGCTGACCTATCTGCCATTATGTTTCACATGGTTTGTGAGTGTACTAAAATCCAAAAGAGTTACAATCTACAGCATCTACCTAATTGGTTTAGTACCTCTTTAGGGTTCACATTGCCTAAGGACAGTATTGCCAGGCGTCAAATGTTCTATGGATAGTTCTAATCAAAATAAAGAGGAATCCCGAACCAAAATCCCGGTCAATTATTATTACGACGCTCTTTTGGGTTAACCTGTGACGCAGGGCCTCTCAAGAAAATCAGTCGCCAAAGCCAGTGACGTCGGCATGTTAAAAAGTCAACCACCGCTAAACGACGCACCACAGCATACTGACTCCCTCCAAGTTAAGCCCATTCACAACGTCAAGGTACAGAAGCCTTGAATGGGATATTATATGCATACATTTAAATCTAATAATTTTTATTCATTATTAAATGTAAAATGAAAATCAGAATTCAACATTCAATTTTAAATCTTATTTATGTGGGAGTGAAAAAATCATAATGCCTTAAACTAATAATTGAAATCATCTAATATTTTCTAATTTGTCATATTTGAACCACGTTATTATCATTTTGCTCAAGCTAAATATGTATTTCGTCCGAATGTATGTATTTGTCGATTGTCGTATATTCCTACACTTGCTAACGTTGAAATATTTTTACTTTAACTTGATCTAAATTCTTAGATGATAATGAATCATTTATGAAATACACAAAATTTAAAGAATTCGAAAATTTTTAACAAGAATCAATTCAATAAATGAATTATTCTTTACCAAGAGTACAATGAAATATACAACAATAAAAATAGTTATTAATATTGAGTGCAATACGCTTGCATTTTTAAATTTACCTGTTTCATATGTTGTATTCGGTGAAAAAATATGTATATCATGAAAAGATGAAGTAGTATAAATTGAATATTAGTTAAAAGAGTATCGAATTCTCTTCGATGTGATATAACATACTTTGTCTGTAATAGAAATGTAAAGTATTTTAGCATAAAGTAAAAATTTATGCTGAAATGGAGAAATAATAATAGTGAAGTTAAAAGTATACTTATTTGCCTGAGAAGGGCAAACCAATGTACTCGTTAAGACATGAATAAAGGTTAAAAACACTCTTTGATACAATTTTTGCTCAAACCAAATGCCTAATATTTGATATATAAGCTTGTGCAAACGGTAAATTTTTCTATCAAATAATTGAAATGGAATGCATCGTTTTGGAGTATTAACTAATGTACGTAAACTTTTCAAAACATTGGCAAACATCTTTGTACAATATTTTGAAATTTTAAAACTTTTTCCACATCCGACAATCGTCTGAAGTCTTTTTTTATTTAAAACTGCTTCCAAAATAAATTACACTATAAGATAGATTGTTTTATATCTTAACTTATAATGTTACTTTTCTGTAATTTATCTTGTCTCATTTTCATATACTTTTAAAGTTCATATTACTAGTTTATAATATAATTGTATGAAAGTGAATAAATAAAAAATTTATACTTTACTTATACTTACGACTTTGTTAGAAAATCAATTAGAACTGTTTATCTAAACTTTTCTTGAGTACCTATTTGCTCGTCTGTGTAATTACAATAATTTTTTCATATTAAATTCAATGGCAATTTAAGTTTAATATATACAGTTGAGTATTCGAAATGTTAGTGGTAATGTATTCATCAGTTTTGTAGTAAGCCGTTATAAGAAACGTCTTAAAAAAATTTATTGGTGAAAATCGTAGCCTAGTTTAATTATTTAAAAAATAACATTGAATAAATTTAATTTGTTTTGAGTTCGTGAATGTTATATTTTTTCTGAGTTATAAATAAATTGAATGAAAAAAATTTTTATTTAATACTTACAGTACTTTATTGAAACACTATTAAAGTACTTTATTGGAACACTTTATTAAAGTACTTTATTGAAATACTTTATTCATACTTGAAGTCAGCACACAGAAAAGGCCTTAAATACAATTTTACATCATAATAAAAACTTTTTTCAAATTTCCTTTTTAATTTATTTTTTCAAAAGCGTCAGAATATGATTATGGTTTAATATACACATAAACTAGTGGTCTGTTCTATGGGAATTCTGTCTGATTTTTGTCACATTTTAAACACATAATTTTATAAAATTGTTTGTATTTTGGAAAAAAGAAACATTAAAATTCATATTTTTCACCGCACGACAGTTTACATAAAACATTAATAATTAAATTTATGATTTTCCACAACTAAGAAGACAACTAAGAAAATATCCTTACCTAATATTTTAGCGAAATAAGAATCTTTTCACAGATCATTGTATTATCGCCTTCTACACTATGCGTTAAACGTTTTTACCGTCTAACTTAACGGTAGAAATAAAATTTTCTAAAAAACCCGTTTCCAAAAATATATATCTAAAAGAGTGCATTACGTTACATTAATGAACGAGAAGTCCACATCTAACCGGGCGTATACATAATGACTCGCTTAAATGTTTAAAATGTCAGATAACATTTTAAACATTTATCAACATTATTTTCTGAAACACCAAACAAAAGCCCCAAGCTCCAACCCTGAAGAACGTCAAAGAGCGGTACAAAGCTATTAGAGTCAATATTAAGAGAACGTTAGTGTCTTGCATCAAATACAAAGCGAGATACTAGTACATATTCAAAAACTCGAAAATAAAAAATTTTGACATTGAATAATTTAATCTCCAAACACGTATGAAATGATTTTCAGATGGATTCAGATTACTGAGACGACGAAAACACAATTTATAGAATAAAAATCCGACGAATATTATGACAGTTATTAAGCGTCGATAATTATTGATTTTTTGTGCAAACTAAATTTGTTCAGTGTCTTAATACGTATGGTAGAATAATTCATATATATGGTAATATTTTGTGTCAAGCTTTTCGTAGTCATTGATGGTCGTCTCTATTGCTCAGGAGCACGTCAGAACGCATCCTACTCATGTCATTATCCCACTAGAGCCTTCACAGTATCTATCTCAAGCCTAAAATCGTGAGGAGAGGGCCTTAGAATCGCGGTTCGAAGTTTTGAAGGTTGTGAAAGCTCGTGAAAGGTCATTAAAGGTAGCCTATGCCACTCGAGAGTAGGACGCTTCTTCCTAATAGCTTTATTCCCTCCAAACGCTGGCAAAGTCAATTTTAAGCGTAAAATTTCCCAGGAATTCAAAGTTATTGAACTCACATATGGTGGTGTCTGACGCCCGCGAGGATATCAGAACGCTTAAGGTGGCAACCTATTTTCCTTTAGAACCCCAGAACAATCGATTTCAAGTCTGAAAACGCTCGTGAAAGCCTCCAAATTGCGGTTCGAAGCATCCAAACTCACAAGAATCATGACGCCAAGTTAAGCCTACTGAGCGATAATTCGGATAACTTTTAAAAAAGCGAGTAAAGAACCCTGAAACTTTTGCTCAAGTAGAACTTTCTTGATATGGACTTCAGAAATGAGTTAGCACCAAAGGCAGTTGGTACAAATAGTGGAATTAACAAGATGGCTGCACAAATAGTCATACCAGAAAAGGTAAAATGGTCTATCGACAGCTACAAGAGGGTTTCACCTTTAATCTGGGACTAATAATCGAGACACATAGGGGATCAATAACTGTTGGTTATATACCCAAAAATAAAAAAAAAACCAGGGTGATCTTCATATCAAAACCCATTGAAGACAACTACACTGGAGTAGGAACTTTTACACCTATTGGTCTCACATCGTTCTTTATGAAGATGCTGGAAAGACTGGTGAATATATTTATTAGGTGTGAAATCCTAATAGAGCGGTAAGATGTTTACAGGAACGGAACTTGGCATCTGCAAACCAAGGAGAGAGGATGATCCACCTTACTACTTAGTAAAGTATAATACGATATACCAGACCGAGATGGTAGCTGTGGGTATATGTGCTAAGAACCTGACGGATAAGGAAACTAGGAAAAGATAGCGAAATGATCACTATCTGCACAGATAGCAAGGCCACTTTGATGGCCTTGATGAATCCAGTGATTAACTCACGGCTAACAATGGCAGACAGGCTCGCTAATTTGGGAGTGCAGGGCGTAAACATTTGTTATGAATGCGTAAGCATACCTCATCAGAAAGAACTCAACGCCATCGAAACATGGGTTGATGATAAAGAAAAAGAGAAACGAATAGCATCTCAAAAATTTAGACGGGCAAAGAAACTCCTGGGCGCGAATGTGAGAAACTAGCCCAGAGGAGTGATAAGCCTAGATAGATCGAAAGTCAGGGACTATATATGTTTACTAACTGGTTTATAATTAATTATCCCCTCCTTGCAGAATCACGCGAGAATCAAACCCACTCATAACCCTGTGAAAATAATCACAAAACATATGGTATCTGGCAAATACGAAGATTTGTAACAATATAAAATCGAATTAGATTGAATTTCGTCAATTCCAGCAGGTGGATTTTATTATTAACATTGACTTATTGTTTATCTAGTAAGTAGTTAATTTGGTATTTGACTAGTAGTGTTGACTTGTCAGATAATACTGAAAATATAAGAATGAGACTTTTTTAAGATAAGGTGTTAATTAAAGGATACACACGTGAGGAAAGAAAAAACACAAGAATTGGAAATGTCCTTTAATTAAGTAAAAACAGATATCGTTTTACGACTTAATTTTTAAAACATTACTTTTTTTGTTTTGACGTTAAACCAAAATTTAGTCAAATTCATATAAATGCCATTCGCGTTTCTTCGGAAATACAAGTCGAAATCTGATTGTGTGCATTTATTCCCCATTATAAAAATTTCTCGTGATCTAATTTAGTTCTATATTTTTTTCTTTTCTTGTTATTCCATTTATTGTTACTTAAATAAATCATATAAAAAAATTACACATACTTTTCAAGACTAGGTAAACGTATAAAGTAATAATATCGTTCATTATCGTAAAGAACACATCAATTCAGCTGTATTGGAAATATTCAATATATTTCAGTCACACTGATTCAAAGCTATCTTTAATTCTGGCAGTCTAGCTTTGTTTGAAATTAAACATTAGTTGCATGTATTCTATGATTACTGGAGAATTCGCATACCTTACGCAAAGGAGGGTGTACTATTTAGTTTAAGTTTGAACAATTTTTCATGACTTATTGTCTCAAGAGTAGAAAAAAATTCAATCTAATTATCTATTTTCAACATTGAAGATTAATTGGTTTGAATTATCTCAGCATGTCCAATTTAGAGTCAGCATTGTCTAAGGAGTATTCATGCTATTTCAGAATGTTAAAATCTCCAAATAACAATAGTTTTATCCTTGGAATTTATAATAATATAAAAATGAGATCGTAATTTAAAGAGTGACTAGAATACCGATGTTTCTTTCTTTATTTATATTACACATAAACAATGGTGTTAATAAATTCTTGACAGCAAGTATGAGGTTTAAATTTCTGATGTTCTGGTAATTCAGTGATATTACACTGAAAGGATTAATAGTTTGATTAGCTAAAAGGCTATATGTTTCTACATCAGTGAAATTGAAGTCTATGAATACATCTAGCCAGCGTTCATGAGTATGTGTCTTTGTGAGGATTGAGAAAGATTACCTAAGTAATATAAGAAGTTCGCAATAGATTAAAATGTTAATATCATACTTTTTATGATAAAACAAACTGTAAAATTTATGATGGCGCACTTAAACATTCAGATTCCTAAATGAATTTCTCATAGTACTTTTTTTATTAATGAAGTAGTTTATTGATTTAAATTAGGACTAATAATTGTCATTCTTTACCAGATTTAGATAACAGTACAATCATTGATATTTCTTTATTTTAATTGGATCAAGACAATGTCATTTAAGTAACGCAATAATTGTAATAAAAATAAACTCAATTTGATGAAATATAAGTATTTGATGTATTCAATACCGGTTAAAACTGATTTAGTAACTTTAGTAAGATAAATAACATTTCTAGTTTTTAAAGGAAATAATTTTTTGTAAAGTGATTTAAAATTTTTACACTCGTATGCATTTACGTTTTTCTAATACTATCATTTAACATTTTCTACTCCCTTATTGTTTTTTAGTTATGTTTCATTCGTACATGTTTTGCACTTTAACTCTACTCTCAACCGGCACTTTAAGTCTGCCCCTGCTATCTCTGAGGGTGGATTTAGGGGCAGAATCTTTTATACCCTTGGGGTGCTTGTTTCAGTGAAGTCCCTTTGCTTTTTACCAAATGTGCAAGACCTCATAAAAACAAATGTTTAAATTGAGCGCCTCCCTGCTCTTGGTAGTGTACAATTCTATTATAATTACTCTGTGTAACATTTTCCAACATCTCTTTCGTTATTTCATTCGAAACAATTCAAATTCTCGCTTCCAGATTATCAAGATCTGCGGGTTTGAATTCGTATATCTTGCTTATCAAATAATCTCAATAGAAAAAATCAAGTCTGATGACCGCGTAAGCCATTTATTTATACCACGTCAACATATCTCTCTTCCAGAAAAAGTTTTGTTAAGCAAATTCTAAACAATTAATGTGAAGTGCACTTAAACTTCATCTTGTTGAAACAATAAATCATCGAATACTTGTACACAAGATTCCAGCCCAAAAATTGTATAGAAATCGTGCATCCATTGTGGAAACAAGTCCAAAAACATCTATCATTTTTTAGAGATTGCTATGATTTATGATGCGTCATTTTAAAAAGTTTAGAACAGATTGTTGACTAATTTAAACCTGTGGGGCAACTTTTCTACTAAAAGAATTGAAATTTTGTTAAAAATTTAATAAAACTTCAAAAAACTTTCCGTCATTAGTAGCAGATTCAGGTTTCCTAGATCTTGCT
The DNA here is from genome assembly GCA_022817045.1 of Psix sp. ZL-2020. NCBI lineage: Eukaryota > Metazoa > Arthropoda > Insecta > Hymenoptera > Scelionidae > Psix > Psix sp. ZL-2020. Next base: position 525 of record JABFQD010001327.1, on the reverse strand, counting down.
TCATCTGATACTAAAATGGTTTCGATGATTGTCTCGATTGTTATACGATAAAATAGAAAATTCAGTTTTTTCAACGTGCGTCAAATTAATAATGTGTGCGAACACAACGAATTTCGAAAGACCAATAAATTTTATGTTCAAAAGAATTTTTTTTTCTTATCAAAAAAAAATTATTGATAAAATAAAATAATTTTTCAATAAAAAAATCAAATGATTAAAAAGCGCTGGTTATGGTTTTAGTAATTTCGTATAATTATAAAACCGACAGATTCTGCTACCAGAATTGACAGCCGACTAATCGCGAAATTAAAATAATAGAAAGAATCGCAAATATGGTCTTTCGATACGAAAGACAAAGACGTATACAAACGTCAAAAAATAATCGGACACGAAATTCTGAAATTAAAATCAGCTGACGCTCTGATAACAGATAATGCTGATAAGAAAAATAAAATGAAGAAAAATGCTCCAAATTATATCAAATTTGAATTCAGCCTACGAGCTTGAGAAGCACCGATATCCGAC
>JABFQD010001326.1:0-18813 GCA_022817045.1 Psix sp. ZL-2020 | reverse complement strand
ATGAAACATTTCATGCTAATCATGGGTGGCGCTGTAATCAAATATTTCTCCAAAACTAATTTTGTAATAATTGACAAAACTATCGTATCTTTCTGTTTTTTTTTTACATAATAAAATAAAAATAGGGACTTTAAAATCGTTTAAAGTAGATAATAGCAACAGTAGATAATTTTGATCAAATTTCTGAAATTTTTTATTCACTATTTTCAAAAAGATGACAGAATATTTTAGAAAAAATAGCCGATGTAATTCAAAAATATAAAATTAAAAAGTTTAGGTCAAGTACAAAAAAGTGCAATATATTTCGATAATGCACATTAAAAACAAAGTAAAACCGAATTATTATGTAACAAGAATAAATATATATAAATCGAGAAATATTACATTTGACTTCTTATTATTTTATAAAATAAAACTCCAAAATAAAAAAAATCATTACATATAGAAATATGTAATTTATTTTAGGACTATACAATAAATGTCATGTAAACCCATATAATTTTATTCTACAGAAACACAAGTTTCGTATAAATGTGTTGTCGTAATGGAGAAAAATGTAAACTAACGATTTTTTCAGTTAAGGTAATGATATCAGCTCAAAAGGTCAATCACAAGTTATTTCTATGAATGTCTCTTATTATATATAAACAATTTTAGTAAAATTATATATGAACGTTATCTAAGGAAATTTTAAATTACGTGCTGTGAAAGCATGTAATAAATAGTTTCAATCAGCATATTTAGCATCATCTTCTGTTCCTTGAATGTGGTCCTTGGCAGAGGTTTGGTCAACAGGTCAGCCTGTTGTTTTCTATATGTTGTCTATATGCTTGCTTCTTTTGCGGAATGATGAATTTTTGATCAGTTTGATGGAGCTCTGGTTATCTATGTGGAGAGTAATCTCGAGTTTCTTGAAAAGATTAAGCTCTTTTAAGAGGTTCTGTAGCCAGATGATCTCCTTCACTGCCTGGGTTACAGCAACATATTCGGCCTCAATGGTTGACAGTACCACCGTCTTCTGTTTGGTCGAGCTCCAGTTCACGGTGGAGTCGCCTAGCTTTAGGATAACGCCGGATGTTGACTTTCGGTCCTCGACGTCGCCTGCGTAGTCAGCATCACTGTATGCCTAGTGTTTTGCTGCCTGCTTGGCTGGGAAGTACAGACCATGTCCTGAGATTCCTTTCACGTACTTCAGGATTCTCTTCACTGCGTTCCAGTGAACCTTCTTGGGTTTTTCAAGGTGTTGGCTCCTGTTGTTCACTGCAAAAGTTATGTCCGGTCGTTATGTCGTGTATCAACGGAAAGATACATCAGGCTTCCTACGGTTTACCGGTAAGGACATCCTGATGCTTCTTTGCCACCACTTTTTTTGCATTTCTACACTCATTTGGTGATGTTGGTCTGCTGGGACTGCTACTGAGTTGGCGTTCTCCAGTTTGAAGCACTGTAGAATCCTTGTGCAGTAAGCCTTCTGGTGTAGAAGGATTGAGCCGTCCAACATGCGTTCGATTTGGAGTCCTAAGTAGTTGTTCAAGTCCCCAGAAGTGATCTCAAATTTTCTAGAGAGATAGTGCAGCAGCTTCTCAATTATCTCGTTGTTAGTGCCAGCGATTAAGCCATCGTCTAAGTGGATGACCAACATCAGTAGCTTGTCGGAATCTCTGTTGGTGAACATGCATTGGTCAGTGCTGGTTGGGTGAAGTCCGAATTTTGCGAGAGTGTCGATGAGACAGCGGTTCCAGCATCTTGACGCCTGTTTGAGTCCATACAGGCTCCGGATGAACTTGATCCTGGTCCTGGTCTTCGTTTGAGGATAGCTCCTCTTTATCCTGGACAGAAGGGGTGTTATCTGGGTGGTTGTCCAGAAGGTCAATGACCTCTGGATCCACATCCAGCTTGGCTTCGTCCAGGTCAGTGGCATCAAGAGGTAGGTTGAGGGTCACATCCATATTGTCTGTTGTCTGTTCTGATGACCTTGATACCCTTGTCAAGGTGCTTCTCAGCTCGCAAGAAAAATTCCCTCAGACATTCAGCAGTTTCAGACTTGTAACTCAGAGAGAACATGATTCTCCAGTGGCAATAGTCATCCTTGATTAGCAGGAAGTAACGAGGTCTGCGTGTACGAGCTTATTAGCTCTTTTAGTTCTTGAGGTACTCTTCTGGAAAGGCAATTTGAAAATCTTGATGACGGTGCAATCATCACACTGGAGTTTGTCATCTGTGAAGGGTAAGTTCATCCTTTTCAAGATTTTCTTTACCTGGTGTAAGTTCTGATGAGCTAGTCTTGTGCGCCATGTAAAGAGTGGCTCCGTTTTGATGGCTAAGTTTGCTGTCGAATAGTTGGTTTGGACTCTGAATTTCATCACCCAAAGATCGTTTGTTCTTTCTGCCACTGCAACGATACGTCCGTCCTTTAGAAGTTTACAGAATCTGCTGTCGTTTTGGTTTGTCATACCTTTATCGACTGCTTTTCCTAGGGAGAAAAGATTGAAGTTCAAATTTGGAACAAGAAGAACATTTGTCAAGTGTTTTGGGTTCCATTCTTTTCCGTCGAATGCCAGGATGTCGATGGTTCCAGATCCCATTGCAGAAACTGATTAGTCGTCGCCGATGTTGACTGATTTCTTCTCCTCGAACATGATGACCTCTTTGAACCATTCGCCTCGGTGAGTCATGTGGTCAGTTGCACCAGAGTTCAGGTACCATTTGTTGACGTTGTTTTCACGTTCTGGGCCAATGGTTAAGGCATGGATCAAAGCCTCACTCCGCCTCTCTGATTGGCCTTCCCTTGCCTTCCTCTCATTGGCCGCTTTTTTCTTCGGGCACTCCTGCAACCAATGGCCAGGTTTCTTGCAGTAGTTGCAAGTGGATTTGGCTGATTTTTTGTCCGGGTGTTTTTGATGTGGCTTGCAAGCCACAAGAGCAACGTTGTCCTTCGTTGCTGGTTCTAACCTAGATTCTTCGATTGGTAATCTGGAGATAATTACTGGAGGTGCTGGTAAAATGTTTGTAGGTGGACGGGAGAGTCATAAGAATCTTTGTCATGATAATTTCTTCAGAGATTTTCTCACTCATAACCTCCAAATGATGCGCAAGCTTTTCCAGTTTGGACACGTGTGTGGCGATATCATCGGCTGGATCTATTTGAAAGCTGTACCACTGTTGAAGAAGCATGTGGATACTGGTTTCCGACTTTTGTTCATAGACCGATGAAAGCTTGTCCCACATTTCCTTAGATGAGTTGCAGTTTATGATGTGGATAAGTGGCTTCTCTTCTATAGATTTGGCAATGATGCGTTGTCCAGCGTTGTCCATTTTCTTCCAAGATGTACGTGACGCATTGGCGGTAGCGTTGGTTTCATGGGATGGGAATTCAATGTCTCCATTGACAATTTCCCAGACGTTGCTTGTGAGCAGGGTGATCTTGGTTTGGAATTTCTAGGTGTATCAGTTCTCGATGCCCTTGAGTTTGGTGATTCTCACTGGTTTGTTCTCTATCGTGGTGTGTACTATTTTCACTGTTGCACGTGACAAAATTACAACACTCGATTTTTGAAAGAACGAATTTAAATAGTACAAAAATATTTATTGCCCAGTGAACCTGGGCCCATAACCAGTTGAATAGGCAGGGTGAACAATAAATAATAAGAGCGATCGTTGAATAATATGTGGATGTATTTAACAGCTCGACTGCACGTTACGGATGCTGGATACCAAGAGAGCGATGAAAGTTGTGTATGATAGGAATGAAGTTAGCGTGGGTGGAAGTGAGTGGTGGAGATCAGGAGTGGGGCATTAAGGGCCTGTTTAGGTGACTGAATATGTGTGACAGAGTATGTTGGGCTTCAAGTTCAGTTTCTAATAGTTCAACAGAATCATATATCGGAGACAAATAGACAAAAATGAAATTTGTTTGTGTTATATCTCATTTATGCGATTGCGGCAATTCTAATATAATGCAATATTAATTTTTATTTTTTTTTTTGTACTTGGCTAGAGATACTACCGTGTCTTTTAATTTTAATATTTTTTCAGATTATTCTTTAAATGCATATAATTAAACGAATTCATTCAAGTTAAGTTTTTCATAATTATATCTAGTGCTGTTTTGAGATGATCAATTTCTACCAAAATGTCAGACATGAAGATATTTTTGTATTCAGGTTTTTATTAATTTTATGTTAGAATGCTAAAAATTAATTATATTTTATAATTGGAAAAATATAAAAATTGGTGGCCTCGCAGTGTCGTGTTAGTGATATTTTGTTTCACAGTTTAAAAAACCGTGATTTAATGGATTACGTAAAGAGTATTATAAATCGATAATCTCGAAGAAGTGATATATATAATGATTATAGAACGTTTCTTCAGTAAGTGATGAAAACCACTTTAGCTCCATTTTATGTATATAAAGTAGAAGCATACCTGTATATATTGTGTAATTAAACAGCTTTATAAAGGTAAGATAGAAGAACGACAAAAATATTGGATCTGTGTGATCTTGCTCAATGTCATGCAATATTACAGTAATCGAAATGAACTTTCTAAGTTTATGATGCTTTCTTTCTAGTGTCACACACTTAGAAAAACTTGGTGTTTTAATAGATTTTGAAGAATTTCTACCGTCTGTTTTAGAAATACTTACATAGACGTTTTTATTTCATTATTTGCGCATACTATATCATCACCAACCATGCATAAGACACATGCAAATAATCCTGACATAAGAATGATTGGTATTAACATTAAGATATCAACAATTTCAGTTTCAACTTCATGGATCTATAAAAAACTCAAATAGGGTTTTTAAATGTAATCCACATTCATAGTTGAACATTTAAAATTAATATAAATAAACATTTTCATCTTGTCTGGATTGTTTTCAATGTATCATATTATTGATTATTTTCGTGTATCAATTACAGAATTACATGTATACAAAGTATATTTAAATTATGTTTCTTTGACTTTTCTGTTTACATTGGTCTAAAACACGTAACATTTCGTCATCAATAAGATAGTTTACATGTAAACTTAAGGTTAAAGACAACTTTATAGCCAAAATTGCTGTATATTGCTTTTTTCTAGTATTTAAAATTTCAACATTTTTCTTTACACGTAGAATACCTGTTGTAATATATGTAGATGGGATTAGAATTTTTGTTGTTGTTTTTGAAATGAAGTTGAAAGAATCATGTTCTGTAGCAATTATTCGGGATCATTTCGTTTTCTAACATGGGGTGTGAAAGCACTTTTCCGAAAGTTTTTAAACACGAATGTGGTTAAAAAATGCGATGAAGTCTAACCGTTTTCAAAATAAAATTTAGTATTGTGTTACATTATCACAGCAATCTTTTTTGATGTTTGCAGCTTTTCTCTATTCTACGTTCTATAAGATTACATTTTAAAAATAGTACTTTAATGTATGACATTTTCTATTAATCATAATTGATAGTTGTTAATAAATTGTTAATGTTAACATTTTTTCACTTGTTTCTAATTTTTTTAATTTGTATTCTATTGAATAAATGTGAAGAATTATGTAGCACTGTATTGATTTTCAATCATGAAGTCATTAAATTATTAGAGGTGTTTTAGAGAGTCTTGGAGTGCAAATCATGTAAATCAAGGTAACATAAATTACGATGTTTCGACACATACAGGGTGAATTCTTTTATCTTGAGACAACTAAATATCTTGAAAATTAAGAATCGTATGAAGGAATGTTTCGAATAAAATTTGTTTGTCTCACAGGTGCCTATTGGATGATAGTAATCTCGACTTGTCACTTCAATCCCCTGGGGTCGGGAAGTGGAGCAACTTGCGTTGTTGTTGACTCATCAGAGAACAATACTCTCGCAAAGATGACGATCCCTTTATATTTGCAGAAGCGCCTATTTACAGAATGTTATTCGATTCTGCAAATCATTGCCATGAAGTTCTTGATGCAAGGAACATGAAACGGTTGATATTTATTAATATTCACTATTTTCTAAACAGTAGTCTGACTAATTCCTGCACCATGCCTTATTTGTCGAGTACTAATGTAGGGATTATGGGCAACTGCAGCTAGAACCGTAATTTTATTCTGTTCTCGAGCAATAGTTCTTCGGCGGTTCCTTTCTTAGGCTGAACACCTCCCTCGGTAGAAAATTGTTGAACAACCCGGTAAAATGAAGCGCATGATCGTACCTTGTCTGGAAATTAGTGAGCATAAAGAGTAACAGCATCAAGATCCCTGCCACATTCTTCAAAAATGACCACTATTTCAATTGTCTCTTGCAACGTTATAGTCGCCATCATAACCAGTATAACAGCCTATAAAAATAACTAAGAAATAAAGAAACCTGACCTAAAATAGGCGATGCACAGCGATTGAAAGCAGAACAAAAACTAAGGTAACCTAATTCAAGAAGTCAAGAACGGTGCGTGGTGAATGGAAGCGGACTTGAAACTAAAAAAAAATAATGTGCCCCCAATCAGAGGTTGGGGTGCTCATTCTTATCAATATTGATAAGATTCTTGAAAATATCATCATGGTTTTTCACCTCCTGGTGCAATTTCACCAGCATTGCGACAAAATGTATTTTCTACGATTACAGCGCCATCTACTGGAAAACAAAAAAATGTTTCACACAAAATTTACGTATTTTTTTCGGATAATTCGAATCCGCTATGAAAAATAGGGGTTCCCATTTTAAATTCGCAAGTTGCTCCACTCTCACCCTCAGGGGATGGAGGTGACAGGTTGATATTAGTATCATCTAGTCGACGTCTCTGAGACAAACAAATTTTATTCTAAATATTTCTTGAGACGACTCTTAATTTTCAAAATATTCAGTTGTCTCAAGATAAAAAACCCCTTTATAACAATTTTAAGACGAAACTGCATGACAATCTATTATTTCCATATCTGACAATAATGAAAACAGACTTAGTATGCTTTATATAGTGAATAATTTAATTCATTTTTTAAGTCAAAATTACAATGAAAATATTATAGGAAATATTTTTTTCATTTTAAACGCGGTTAACGATTTGGTTCTAATGAAGGAAATAATAATAAAAACTAACAACAGAAAATGGTTCATATAAGAAATAAAAAATTTCATATTGAACCGTGATCGATTATTTTATGCCTTTAAAAATACAAATAATATTTCATTCGGGTCCGAATATAAACTAGAACTTAATAAAGTAGTAAAGTTGCTGTATAAAGCAAAACAAGACTACTTCACGAAATAAATTCAAGATTCTAAAAATGACCCGAAGAACATGTTTAAAACAATTAAAAATTTATCAACAAATGACAAAGATTCTAAAATAAGTTATAATGTAATAAAATTTAAAAATGACGATAGCAAAATGCTGAGTGATAGTCAATTAGCGATTAACAAAAATAATTTTTTATTGAGAGAATCTGTTATTTTAAATCGTGGCATAATCGATATAGATACTAATTCATTTAAACTGTTTTATTTTGTTTGTCAAAATTGTTTTAATAGTTTTGACGAAATAAATATTCACGGCTTGGGTATGATAAAAAAATTGGATAGGTCAGTCAATCAATCAATTGAATAAAGGGTCAATTGATGGAATCGATAAAAGAATTTTCATTGATGTCTTTGAGACTTTGAGTGATTAATTTGTTCACCTAATAAATTCATCTTTCAAAAGTAGTATATTTCCAGAAGAGTGGAAAGTCGTTAACGTCACTTCTATTACAAAAATTGTAAATAGTTATAAGGCTAGTGATTTCTGACCGATAATCCAGCTGCTTAGATACGAGGAAATTTCAGAATTAAGTGTAAATAACCGCTAGAATTTTTTTTAAATTGTAACAATATCATAGTCAATGAACATGTAGGATTTCGTAAAAAATATTTCTACGAGACTGTGTTACAGGTAATATTAGACTAATGGACAACAACGATTACCGAAAAGATGTATGTATGTGTTATTTTTATAGATAACCGAGGAGCACTTAAAACGACAGAAACATTTTGATGAATGTATTGTTATAGAATGATATTCGAGATAGTCTCTCAAACTAGTTTAAGTCCTCTGTAAACGGGAGAACTCATAAAACTTGTGAAATTGGTGTTACGTCTGACGAGCGCGAAGTGAGGTATGGTGTGCCATAGGTCTCTGTTTTAGGTCCCATACTTTCAATATTATACATTAATGATTTAAAACAACACCTTGACTAGGATTGTGACATTAGAATGTTTGTTGATGACACAATATTGTACATCGAAGATAGGAATATGGAGAGTATGGAATGAAAGTTGAACGCTGTGATAACTCTTCTCGGCAACTAGATGTATAGGAACAGCATGTTTCATAATCCAAGAAAAATATTCTATATCATTTTAAAAAGTGATAAATTGCGAATGGAGAGGGCATTGGCAATTAAATATAGAAACTTGACGATCGACAGAGTACGTAAAATCAAGTATTTGGGGGGATTTCTTGGCCAATTTCTGAGGTTAAAAAAGCATGTTTCATATGTGGAAGGTTAAGTTGGTGCCGAATTGGGTCTTTTGCACAGGGTAGGTAGCTTCGTCGCGCCAGGTACAAGATATCCAATTTACCAACCCATGATCGCTCCCTATATGGAGTACTGCTCAACAGTCCTCCTTTATGTCAACAAGAATTAAGCGAAATATTTTGACTTTAGTTTTTAGAATGAAAAATGGCGGTACAGAAGAATACAGAAGTGTGCAACAAGGTCCAATATGTGGGATGAATAACTGGGAGGGTCACACGAAAGAACAGTTATATTGCTCTATCGTTTAAAAAGACTTTTCAAGCTCAAAACAGCCTATTATACTGGGAGCTTCATTTGTTTAATGACATCCCAGTAGACATAAAAAATGTTCAACTTATTGACAATTTTAAATGATGAATTGATGAATATTCTAGACAACAATTTAAATGTTTGTTTATGTAAATTTGTATTTCGGTTCATTATGTGTGTCGCGTTGATTTGTTTTTCTAATTTATTTTGTTGGTTTTTAATTAGTGTTATATATTAACTTATGTGCTGTGCCATACTATTTATTAATGTTGTTATTTATTCTATTTATTTATGTGTTGCAAGAAAAATAATTTTATATCATATTTTAAATACAGACGCTTGCATTCGCATAAATTTCCTTCATAATAGCAGATTTTATATATATTTTTATAACTAGCTGAGAAAGTTAAAATAAACGCAGGCAATTAATCAATCTCACTTTTTTTAGTATGAAAGATAACATTCGAACAGATCTCATATTGTTTTTAGCATGAAATGATTTTATTACAAGATGAATTCGGAACTGTCAACTTTCATGAAATATGTTCAATTTTATGTATTTTTTTTAAATTTAACACCTTTTTATTTTCGCACTTTGATTTTTGGATGGCAGGATATAATATATGCATTTTATAAGATAAATTTTTAAAAGTTTCTTGTGTGCTAATTAATATTTCCATTTATGACATTTGAACTCGGAATTTGATAAAAAAAATTTTGTCTTCTAGTGAGGAATACCCAATATATTACATGGAGTAGACTTTTTAAAATCGTAACTAACAATTTGAAACATATTTAAATTAATTTTAATTAGAGTAACTACTTACAATATAAACAGTGAATGTTATAGCTCCAGCACTTACGAGTACTCCAAATAAAATTAATATTCGGACAGCTTTGCTTGATACAGATATTGTCCTTTCAAAAGAAATAATTCAAAATTAAATGAAATCATCTCTATATATGTATAGTTTTGAAATATTTTAACAAAAATAAAAATAATAAGGAGTACTTTATGAGGAGCAACCCTATTAAAGTTTTTATAAAATCAAATACATTTCTTCTAATTAAACATATATCTTTGTAACTTGTAAGGTTTTGAATTAATAAAATACTTTTGCACTGCAAAAGAATTCTATCGGAAAAGAATTGAAATTTTCCATTTTTCTTATTTTTTATTATAATTAATTTTTGAAATTCACAAAACAGTGATCACAGGTTTTTCTCAACATTGGGAACTAATTTTGATCTATGCTTTAGCACAGACATTTTTGAGAATAAATTGTAGAAATTTTTATGAGGCGATTACAAATATTCACAATATGCGAATGACGTTAATTTTATAAAGTGATAAAATCATATTTCAGAGCACAGCTATTGTTAAAGAATTTTTTAATAGAGAATTTAATACTTTTTCTCAGCTCCCTAAAACATTGTTTAGGTTTTTATTTTAATATATTTCCAAATGCCAACTTTGTAAAGTTTTCATGCCTGTAATTTAACAAGCCATTTTGTGCTACTGTTAACGAGCAGCGTCAGATTTAGTCAGTTTGCACTAGACTAGATCTTGGAGGACCAGTTTGTAATGGCTCTATCTCTAAATCTAAAATCTTTACTATTCTATTAGTTTGAAAATAAAATTAGTTTTGCGAATCGATTTAGCTTTAAACACTCAAGGAAATGGTTTAGCCTTTTAAAAAATTTTTCTCGAAATCACCATTATCATCCCGTAGATTGATCATTCAAACTATGAAAAACGAGTCATAATCTATTGCTACAGCTTCACGAAATAAGGTTTTCATGCATGCCAATAAAAGTCTTCAACTTCATCAACAGTCATCTTATTTTATGACTATAGTTTCATAATCTGTTTGTTTAAATCCCATGACAGAGCTTTCTTCATATTGCTTTGTTTAATAAACTTGTCAGTAAAAATTGTACTTCTTTAACTTTTTATATGATATTAACCATAATTCTCGAAATACAAATGTCAAGTCATTATTTAATCAGAAGTATGGTGACATACTACGAAACACAGTATTATACATTTTCATAACTCGTACACGAAAAGCGCTGTTTTATTTCCTATTTACAGGGAAAAGAACACAAGTTCTATCTCTAGGAAGAGAAGCAGTCCAAATTATTCCCAAGTGGAATATGCTGTGACTAGTGAAGGCCACCTAAACGATGAAGCTAATTGCCTTATGTCGCAACGGACCGCCGCATATGACGCATCTATGACGAAAATGTCATTAAAATATCACCGTCATCCCGTGTATGGGCGAAAAGAAGAAATCACCTTAATCGTTAAAATAACGATTAAGGTGATTAAGCGTCGATGTTGGCGCTGACTTTGTAAGACCCTCGACGCAGACCCATGGAGTAAGCCCTAGAAGACTGTGATAGCAAGGTTGAAAAGCGTCTGCTTAACAACACCGGCAGATATAGCTATGCTGGGAAACATTGTGGCAATACTATTTACCAAACACCCGGAAAAAATTTTCGATGGTACCTGGAATTTTTTAGACGAGGAGATCCCAGCGGTTACACCAGAGGAGTTACTTACAGCTACGTGCAAAATTAAAGAATGCAAAGCCTCTAGACTGGACGGAATCTCTAATAAAGCGTTAAGGTAACCATAAAAGTACGCCCGGACATCTTCAGGCACGTCCATGACAGCTGACTTCGCGAAGGCGTGTTCCCTAAGTACTGGAAGAGACAACGATTGGTGCTGTTGCCCAAGGGCAGCCGACCAGCTGTCGACCCATCCTCCTATCGGCCAATCTGCCTATTGGACACAGCAGGGAAAATACTTGAACACATCGTGGGCACCCATTTGGAGTCTTATATTAAGAATGGCCATGGACTTTCTGACAACCAATTTGGCTTCCGTAGAGCGCAGTTTAGTCGACAAAATGGAGTTGCATCCTGAATGCTCTCAAATTGCTTGGTGTTTCAGCATACATCATGGCCATCATCCGCGACTACTTTACGAACAGGTTCCTAATGTATCAAACAGATGACAGATAAAGGACCCAAAAAGTTATAGCTAGGACACTACAAGGTTCAGTCGGTTCAAGGTTCGGACGTCTACTATGGAACATTATGTACGACTGTATTTTGAGATTAAAGCTGCCGGACGAAGCACAGATGGTCGGATTTGCTGATGACAGTTATCGTCGTAGACAAACACCTCGAAGATGTAACTCTTCTGGCGAACGAGTCCATCAAAATCGTCCGCCGATAGCTTACTTCAGTCGAGCATTCTCTAAAGAACCACAAGACCGAAGTAATCTTAGTTTCAAGCAGGAAGCAGCACGAAACCATCACGCTTACAGTAGGAGACCAAAACATCACGTCCTGGTCATGTTTGAAATATCTTAGAGTATGGATAGACTCCCAACTGTTCTTTAAGGAACATCTGATGATTACCAATGCTAAAGTAGCAAGCGTCACTACAGCGTTGGTTCATGTCATGCCCAACATCGGAGGGCCAAGAAAAAGCAGATACCAGCTTTTGTCAAGTGTGGGTGCGGTCTATTCTGCTAAAGGCAGCTCCTGTTTGGACGAGTGCTCCGAACATTAAAACTTTATATTTTATATTCTTCAACTCAAGCTTACGAGTATTTTTGACATATTATTTTTCAAGAATAAAAATAATATATAACAAATTTTGGATGACTATTTACATCATGAATAGTAGGCAGGTTGTACTGTAAATAAATACACGTTTTTTTACTCTATGGGAGTTTTTTATTTTACTTTTGGTATATATCATTAGCCATTGCTATAACCTGCTGTTTTGTTGTTTACGTTTGTTCTGTCTTGCGTCCGGAGTCTGATTGACTTAGATTCATTATAATTGTAACTCAAAACTGCACTACAATTTAACTGCCATTTCCTAACCGAGAAATTAACTTACGATTCATACTGTTTTTTGGAGTTCTATTCTGTTCAAAAATATTTGTTCTGAAACACTGGGGTGTATCGCATTAACGTTTCATTTTAAAACAATTACTTTTCGGTTAACGTATATTAAATTAAAGTTACACCAGAACATCCTAAGTCCGATCTAAAATTTGACTCTTCATAGTTTTAATGTCTTCTTTGTCACATTTTTATATCCCTGTTTAGTTATCACGTAGTGAGTTTGCTCAAGCTAAATTCGTCTATTAATATTCATTAATATTAGTTCTATTAATATTCTACGTATTTAGAGCTGAAATAATTAGTTCGTGTACTTATATTCACATGTCATTGTCTCATATACATTATCGTATTTATACCATCTCATTTATTCACTTTCTGTCGACTCACTCATACCCATTAATTCATATTCATATGTTATAATTTCTTATTTAATCATAATTCCTTCTCGACTATTGCGTAATGATTTGCGTATCATAATTGTTAATTGTTGGTAATAATTTATTAATTTGGTATTTCATTGACTGCGGAAATGACGAGGTTAGTGTCACTTATTTTACTTATTGACATCTGCACTACAATATGTGTAAATCTGGGCGGGAGATAATCGTCAAAGAGCTGTATTGAGCCAAAATGCACTCTCTGTATGAAGATAAATACCTCCGACAGTGGATCGGATTACCACCTAAACGTCCCAAGTTGGACGTTACACTGTCTGAATCACACGGTAATTCATCCATTGATCCGTCTTGATATTTTAAAGCCATATTACAGTCTGTCAACCAAAAAATATATGTTCTTTCAACTCTTGAAGCAAATAGTAAGAATTAGAACTATTTGAAATCGCTAACATCAAGAGCAGCTTACTATTGTCGAGAAAATGGACGCGATAATAAACCAATGCAATAAAAACTCATCAAATATTAATGCATAGAATTTAGAAGTTGTTAAAATACATGACTGCTATGACTCTATTGAATAGACAAACTGTTCGACATTTATATCTTCAAGTGATATAGAGCTTGATACGTGATGTGAAATTCAGTACAAAACGTATTTGTGAACTCGTTACATTTAGCCTCACACCAAACTTGTGAGGTGAAATGATCCCAAAAGTTGCTTAGCTAGAATTACAAGCTTAGTCAATGTTAAATTTGAAACATTACATCTTAATTTTGCCCAAGTCCTGCCTCCGAAACGTGGATCTCGCAACATTAATCTATCTCGGACCTATTTTGTACGTTTCATCTTCCTTCAATTTTAGCTAATATGGCTTAAAGCTAAGCGCGCAAAATGTCATCAAATGTTCTGGCATAATTAATGGTTTACTTAATACCATTATCGACATTATGCGCATCTGTCCGGTCAAATAATCTACATTTATGTTGGACGTCTAATGGTACTGTTTTCTTCAGAATGACGACAGACTCTCGGTATACAGAGTACACCCGCCCGGTACTCAACATTGCAATGAACACATCTACCGATCTTTTTTAGGATAATAGTACAGGTATTGCATGACTCCTGGCAGCGGGTGACAACCTACCAACAGCAAATTGTTTATGAGTTGCTCTTGTTAACGCTCAATCGCTCTTATGTCACATGAAAAACTTTTGCGAGGAAGTGTATACAAATAACTTACTACCATACTACCATCACCGAAATTTGGCCTATGACAATATCTTAGAGCATGCTATATAAATACATAATTATTACATTTTGCAAAACTACAGAATCAACCGAAGCGAAGGAGTTGTTGCTATTTATATTCATAGTTCAATCACAGCTGTTTACACTTATTTTTCTCAACCACGTCATTTTCGTCCGAAATATATGTTTGTTGAACAGTTTTGTTTTTTTCACACAAAAATTCTATTTGGCGCTGTTTATCATCCACCCAGAATAACCTATTCATCTGATTTTATCTCCGATTTTACTGATCTTGTTCATCGCTACTTCAACATAATAATTATGGGAGTGACTTTTATACCGAAATAAATGTGGTTAATCTTTTTAGTACGTCAATCCAATGTTTCATACCTGAGCTTAATCTTCATCTCGTACCAAACAGACTTACTCATCGCACAGCTAATTCTCATACATGATAAGATCCTATAATGGTTGACTTCCCTGAAAAAATTTTTTATTACACTCCATCTGATTAAGTATTTCTGGTCATGAACTTATCATTAAAAGTACTGATGCCAATTGCAAACGGTGTAATCTTATGACTTCTTCTACCGTGATTACGAACTGATTTTTTGAGAGATCTACCGGGAATTACCTGGTTTGACGCTCTCCGCTCTTCGTCTTGTGAAGAGCGGAGCAAATGATTCCTGCTTAAGGCTTTAAATATAAATATTCTGTTGAAACATAGGTATTCAAAACACCTCCTGCAACCTTCAAAAAATAGTACTTATTTTTTGTTAACTTTTTATTCGAATGCTCTTAACTGCTTCTCCATCGGTTCAAAAGTCACTCTGACTCTACTATGACAATTTTATCATAGTAATTAGTCACTCTGAATTTCCACATGAATAACCCGATACCAGACTTGAAAAATTGCATTTTAGCTATGTTTTAAAGAGCTAAAAAACACTGCTGTCATTCCTAGAAGAAACTCAATTGGAGTTGATTTTATATCTTAGCAAGTTTTCGGTTATTCTCTGCCTGTCTTAGCTCCTTACTTATTGGAGCTTAAGAATCGTTCACTTGCTCTTTTGGTAACTTCTCCAAAGTCTACCTGGAAGAAATCTTTCGTTATACTTCTTCCAAACTACGACAAACCGAGTGCATTAAGTGATTTCAGATTTATATCCTTACTCTTAATCTTATCTAAGATATTAGAGAGAATTGTACATGAATACTTGGTTTTGTAAATTGAAAAACATGATCTGCTAAGCCCTTTTTAATCGAACTTTCGAAGAGGTCGTAGCACTTAGACCGTACTCTTGAAGCTGATCAATAATATCAAGAAAGTGGTGAATTCTTGTAAACTCACAATACTGGTTCTTTTCGATTTTAGTAAAGCCTTCGATTTGAGTCATACGCATGTTCTTTCGAGATATATGCACCAACTTGGTGGAATTCTTTACTCAGGAATGTTACTGCGCGTAATTTATTGAACTGCTGTTCCAAAAATATTAGTAACATTTATTTATTTGTATGGTACAGCAATATTATGACGATCAATAACCAATTATGTTACTTTGCCAGCTATTGTTGACCTCTATCCTGTTTTCTATGAACACGATTTTAACTTATTTTACTTTTTATTCTCAAATTCTACGTAGCTCCATTGTATTGATTGTTAGTTACTCATATTGTGCCTTGCATCAGAATTTTTTTCTGTGACATAATAATTCTATTCTATTCTCTTCTATTATACAACTTAACATCAATAGAAATAAAATTCTGTATCCATTTAAGTATTCAATTATTATTGTCATTATTAAATCATGCATCGTATGCATGAGATGTATAAAAAATTTAATTTTATTACTGAAACAAGAATAAAAAATTATAAAAATATCATTTAGGCAATTGTACAATGACACTACAAGGATCCTTATCTTTTTTAATGAATTTGCTTAACTGACAAGTACAAGCGGATTCTAGATTTCCCACATACGCCCATTTGAAACTTGAATACGAGACAGATATTATAGATATGCATAAAATACCTATAGAGATGTACAGACAGATATTAAATATGTAGAATACATAATTACTTATATTATATCGAAATGATATTTACTTCATCAGTGTTGTATGTTCTTTAACGCAATTTCGGATCTTTGATTTAATAAAACATTCATCTCCTCTGTATTCTGATCGATTAATATTGTTAAACTCATACCTGCGAAAATAAAATCATAGATGAACATCCAAATAATTTTAGTGCAGTACTTACTTCATACCTCAAATATGATTTATAACCAAAAAATGTAAACGATGCTATAGCCGCAAAATTGTTAAGAATTTGGATATGAATACTTCCATATAGACAAAACATCCAAAAAAGGATATAATTAATTAAAATTGGATTGGTCGTTTTAATTGGTAAGAATGTATACACACACTCATCGAACGTATGTGCATCGCATCTCATTAATGGAATAATTATTGGAAGCGCTGTTAAAGACATGCCAAGAAACCACATGATTACTGTAATCAAAAAATAACTTTAAAACTATATGTGTTTGTCTTTTTCTCTATATTTTTCTTAATATATTCATCTTTGGCAGGGAAAACGCACTATGACTATGCATTTTGAATAGTTTATACGTTTAATAGTTTAGTTCTACGTTTATAGAAATGATACATCTATGAAAACATTATTACTATTAAATTTATTACTTATAAAATATAAATTATTTGCTTCCAAAAAGTATGTAGCCTCAAGTTTTATGATTTGTTACATAATAAATAATATCACATTATAATATTTGTATATTGTTTTTCAAGTTTTATTATTCTTGTTGCAAAGCGAGAATATAACAATTTTGTAATAATTACGCTAAATCTACTGTATGAGCAGAATTATTCTATATTGACTGAATTTATGGGTTTTCAAAACAAGTCATGAATTTGGCTTACAAAAATAATTTAAATAAAATTTTAACACATTCCACAATCAAATTAATCGATTAATCGCGATTAATGATAAAACAAATGATATATTAAAAGAAATCACTTAAATTTATAAGGAAATTTTATTTTGGCTCTAGTCGGAATTTCATTATAAAGATAAAAAATTCAAGTTGAAATGCAAATGCAGGTCAGTCATTTTTGGATGTAATTTTCGAAATCAGTAATTCAAATATTCTATTAATACTGCTATCTTTATTAATAGTACATAGATTTTAACGTATATATAACATATATATATGAGTACGTATATACGTACTCACGTGTACGTTGAATACACTATATCGGTCAGCTGTCATTCATGCGACACATGAATACCATACCATACCAAGTTGCTGCATAACAGCACCTACAGAACTATCGATATGTTCTTTGTAAAACTTTACTGCCAATAGAGGGCATTAGATAGACCAAGATTATTTTTCTCACAAAAAATAGGTTAATCAAAATTCATGAATACCTCCAGGTAATTGTTTTTGACAAATTTATTGATTATTCCGATTTATCTGCGAATTACGCATTTAAGAACGAATTTCAAAATATCATCAACATTATCATAAAATTTCGTAAGTATTCCTTGTGAGCATTCTTTAAGCATTGAGTTATGCTTATGACTAACTTTATGTAATCCAAATTTAATATTAAACTTTTATTATAATTACGAGAACGTCGATTACTGACATGTCACGACTTCCTGTGAGCATCCTTTACAAATACTGTATCATGTAAGGGAAATAAGTTTGAAATTTAAAAAGAAGCTGAAAAATTTAAATCTCAATAGAAATAAGTAGCAACATTTGAAAGCAATTATAGTTCTGAAAATAAACGAATTTAAAACGTATAAAAACATTCAGGTCTCATATTGATATGTAATTTTATACAATGAATTTGATATATGAAATAAAAAATTTAATTTATAACGAAATGAATCAATGAAAAATTCTTTTATTAATTTTAATAAACTTTTTCATAAACATTATGTAAAAATCTTCGACTTTTAAAGCAGAAATGATGATAATGTCTGTGATGAAAATCTTGTAACGTTTACACATGTTATATTATAGTTTCCAGAATACTTATGATAGCTTTAAAAATTAAATAAAAATCTTCTATCAAATAATTAATACATTGATATAAAAACAACGAATTTTTCTTTTAATTTCTTAGAAAATTAATAGTATCATTATTTCTGTTTACTATTTGAATTTTAATATTTTCGGTTATAAATTATCTTTCATGAGTTCGAATCTGCTCCATATCTCATTGTGATAAACATTTATGTTTGTGATATTATTATACAGCTATATATTGTCACACGGTTAAGAGCGGGTCAGACTCCCGTGTGATTCCGCAAGGGGGGAAACAATAATTAATAATTAAATATTAGGGTCAAGACCCAAATCGCGACTATGGCGGTTGACGGCGGCGCGCGGACG